>APFE030071457.1:131613-254310 GCA_000404065.3 Pinus taeda
GAGACGACAAACACTAAGTGAAGAAAATCGACAACATTAAAGCTTTGAGGACAAAGCTTTCAAAGGGAAGGGCTATGTTATGAATATAATTCATAACAAGTGAGATAAATAAAATTAATATAAATATTAAATAATCAAATACTAATTATGTTAAATAGTCATTAGTTAAGGGGATAGGCATATTTAAAAGACATGCCTAATCATGAATGGTCACTTGCTTACGTATAAAAGCAGAGCCTCATTGTAACTTTCATATCACTTGTACAATTATATATAATATATATATATATATTATATATAATATATATATATAAATTATTATTTTAAATACCTCGTGTATTTTTACATTCAAGCCTACAAGCTATCAGTTTTTATGCTTCATTCACCCTTGTGATGGCCTCCATATAGAGATTCCTTGTCAAAATTGGAAATTAGGGCCAAATTTCACTTTGGACAACTCATTTGATGGAGATGATGATTGCATTGAATTCCTCTTTTCTAGAGGACCAAAATTTATATAGATTGGACAAGCAAAAATGTGTTTTTGAATTTATGCCCACACATGGGCACATTGTCAAGGTCGGCCACACCATCATGTAGGCTCATGAAGCCCAATAGACATGTCACTTCAGCGTCATTGACTTGTATAAATATAAGTGACCTCTCACCTCATTTGTCATCATCGTCACTCACATTCTTCTGTCTCCTTCTCTCATTGGTTCATACAACTATTGGTCATATCTTTTCTCTCCCACATATGGTAAGGAGGACAAATTTTAGGACAAAACTACAGGGCTGAAAATTTCAGATTTTCTTGTAGTTTGACCAGCATTGACTTGACTTTCTAGGCAAATTTTGAGTTTGATCTTTTGGCCAGTTTTCTGTTTGGGCAGACCGTACTATTTGGCACAGAAACCGAAGTTATTTGAGCACTTTGACTACAGAGATAAATTGTAGGTTGACCGCACAATTCTGGGTAGAATTTAACCAAGTTTGATTGCTGACTTTAGGAATGTTTTGGGTTGACTTTGACCCCCTGTTCAGGCCAAGTTTGACTGCGTTTGACTGAGCTTCAAAGGGGATATTTTGTTGTTGCTTTGACCATCTTTGACTTTTTGGTTAGGGCTGAATTTGACTGCAGATTTGATAGGGCTGTTTTGACTTTGATTTGCCAAGTCAATTTTGACTTTTTGTACTCTCTCTGTCTCAGCTAAACATTTGATATAATAATAAGAAGAATTGATTAAAGAGTTTTCCCCATCTTGGGGTTTTTCCCTGGCATCTGCCAAATTTGGTATTCTCTTGTCTTGGTTGTCTTTTGCATTTTGTTATTCATGTTCTATCCACAATTACTGTCAATGTGATTTATGGTTAATGTAATTGTTATTGGAAAACTAAATTGGAAATTTTCATTGGGATGCTAAAGGAACATTGAAGTAATTGTGCTAAGCATAGAACATACAATTGTTAACTAAAGTTAACATGGTATCAAAGCCTAGGTGAAGACAAAGCCCAAGCAAGAGAGAAAAAAGCGATCAATAAGAGTGATCTATTGGATAAGTCCCCATGGCTTCTACATCTTACTTCAAGACTGAGGAGAAGCTCAATGACAAATTTGACTATCATGCATGGAAGCTGACTTTGGACTTGAATTTGAAAGAGCATGATGTAATGGACTATGTGCAGGGAAAAGTGGTGGAACTTCCTTCAAATGCACTTGCTGCAACGAAGACAAAGTATAAGAAAGGTGAGATCAAAGCTAAGAAAATTACCATAGACTCCATTCAAAAGCATTTGGTTGCTTATATTTCTGATTTGGGAACATCTAAGGAGATGTATGATAAGCCAGTTGGGATGTTGAAAGTGAACAATGAAAAGCAATTCCTCTTTCTCAAGGACAAGTTGAAGGACATCAAGATGAATAAAGGGGAGTCTATCCAATCCTACTTGATGAGAATAACAAAAATCAAGAATGCCCTGTTATCTATTGGAGAAGTTATTGCTGACAGGGAGCTCACTCTCATTGCACTTGGAGGTCTTTCAAGAGCATGGGATGTGTTTAACACCACCATTCTCAGCAATGACAAGATACATGGTTTTGATGAATTATTGACTAGATGCACTCAAGAGGAGACGAGGATGATGGAGAGAGACAAGCCCTCAAATGGAAATGAACCTACCGCTTTCTTTGCTCATGCAAAAAGGAAGAATAATGCTGGTTCAAGGAGATATGGTCAAGGATTCAAGCAGGGATTCAAAGAAGGAAGAAAAGGAAGGTGCTACAATTGCAACAAGTTCGACCACTATGCTAGAGAGTGTCCTCACAAGAATAATTCTCCAATGTATGATGGGAACAAAGACCACAACAATTTCAAAGGCAATGGCAATCAAAAGAACAATAGGTTCAACATCTAAGGAAAGAGGATGCTCCCGCTACTTGAAATGGAAATGGTTGACCTCCCAAAAGGACGAGAAATACTAGGTATGATGAAAGTAATGTTGTAGAAAAACAAAATGAATTTTATTTTATTTACGCTCTATCTACTACCTGTCCTCTGGATATGTTGGATCATTGGTTGATTGATAGTGGACCCTCAAGGCACTTCACTAGGTACAAGGAGGCCCTCTCAAATTTGGTTGAAAAGAAGACTAATTTGGAGATCACACTTGGATCGTATGTGCTCGATTTGACGAACTTGGTGTCTATTTTTGCGATGGAAGATAAAGGCTTTAAGGTAGCGTTCATTGATGGAAAGGTACATATTTGGCAAAGAAACCCTAAAGATGCATTCACACTTGGATTTAGGGTTGATGGTCTCTATCAAGTTAGAGGAAGTCCTTTGGGAGCTTTGGCTAGCGATACTTCTCTTCAATCTGAGCTATGACACAAGAGGTTCGCCCACTTACATTAAAAATCACAGGTATGTCCGAGTTCAATATGAACGATGAAGGTGTTTGTTAGGGTTGTACAGCTGGGAAACTTACAAAGGGGCCATTCCTTCTAGTGAAAGCAAGACTTTTGATATTTTTCAATTGGTTCATTTTGACCTATTTGGTATGTTGCTCGTAATATCATTGGGAGGATACTTATATTATGCAATCTTTTTGGAGACTTCTCATGCAAAACATGGACCTATTTCTTAAAAAAGAAGGATGAAGTGTTCAAATGGTTCTATTCTTTCAAAGCATTGGTGGAAAATCAAACAGGGAAGAAGATCAAGATATTGAGGATCGACAATGGAACCGAATATGAATCAAATGAATTCAATGACTTGTACAAAGAGGCTGGCACTAAGAGGGAGACCACTGTTCCATACATTCCTGAGAAAAATGGAGTTGCTGAAAGGAAGAATCAAACAATCATGGAAGCCACCCATGCCATGCTCCATGATAAAGGTCTATCGAAGTCCTTATGGGGAAAAGCTGCCAACACTGCCGTGTATGTTCAAAATAAAAGCCCACATCAAGCACTGGATTTCAAGAACACCCAAGGAGATCTCCATTGGTAAGAAACTCGATGTTTCTCATTTTAGAATATTTGGCTGTCCCGTGTATTTTCATGTGCCTAAAGAGAAAAAAAACAAATTGGAAGCATATAGGAAGAAAGGTATATTCGTTGGCTATAGTGAAAATTCAAAGGCATATGGAATCTATATGCCTAGTCAAAGAGATGTCGAAGTAAGTCGTGATGTCACTTTTGATGAATATACTGCCCTTGGGAAAGCTAGAGATCTTCCTATTCCAAGGAAGGACAATGATGATGATGTGGAAAGACAAGATGATCCTCCGACGGATAAACCTATGCTCGATGTTGATGGTTCGATGGATCCTATTGATCCACCTTCCAATGGTCCCTCTACCCCAAGGAAATGACCTCTATGGCTCAAAGATACTCTCGAAGATGTTGAACGGCATATTGCTCCAAGAGGGACATTTCGCGAAAGTAAGAAGCCGAATAGGTATCAAGGGTACTTGGCTTCTATGAGTACTATCGTTCACGCTAAATCATGCACGTTCGAAGAAGCTGTAAAGCACCAAGTATTGAAGGATGTGATGAATGAGGAATATGAATCAATCATGAATAATGATGTCTGGGATGTGGTGCCTAGACCCAAGGACAAGTCTGCGGTCACCTCTAAATGACTTTACAAAATCAAGCATGGAGCTGATGGAAGTGCTGAAAAATATAAGGCCAGGTTCGTTGCTCGAGGCTTGTCTCAAAAGGAAGGAGTAGACTATGATGAGATATTTGCATTGGTTGCCTGATACACCACTATCTGATCTATTATCGCTTTCGTTGCCACTCAAGAATAGAGCCTTCATCAAATGGATGCTAAGACTACATTCTTGCATGGCTTGCTTAAGGAGGAAGTCTACTTGGAACAACCTTAGGGGTTCGAAGTACAAGATTGAAGGACAAACTTATGTAGGTTATCTTATGAAACTGCGATTTACGAGGAGCTATGCTGACCAAAACCTATACTGCAACGTTGAAAAGGATATGCCTCTCATTTTGGTCCTTTATGTTGATGATCGCTTTGTGATTGGTGTCGACCCTCTCATTTATTAATGCAAGAGGGAGTTGACTTCCGAATTCGAGATGAAGGACCTAGGACTGATACACTACTTCCTAGACCTGAAAGTTTGGAAACATCCAGGCGGGATTTTCCTTTCCCAAGGAAAATACATTGTAAAGCTATTAGAGAGATGTGGGACAGTGAGTTTGTGTCTACTCCGATGGAAATCAACTTCAAGAAGCTATGCGGAAGTGCTATTGGGCCGGAATTGGCAAACCCTTCCGAATATAGACAACTTGTGGGGGCCCTAATGTTCTTGGTAAACTCTTGTCCAGACATATGCTTCACTGTGAATATGTTGAGTCAATTTATGGTCAAGCCTCACATACATTGGATTACTGCTAAGAATCACTTGAGATATCTTCATGGCATAATCAACTATGGGATGAGATACACTGTCGGGAATTTGAGGCTACATGGATGCACTGATGCTGACTTGGTTGGCAGTGTGGTGGATCAAAAGAGCATGTTTGAATGTTGCTTCTCATTGGGGTCTACTTCGATTTCTTGGATGAGCAAGAAGCAGGAATCAGTTTCTCTAAGCATTACCGAGGCTGAATACATTGCACCGAGTATGGCCTATTGTGCAGCTATTTGGTTGAGGAAGCTCTTTAGTGAGCTATTTGAGCACGTGCTGGATGCCACTGTGATATATTGCAACAACCAAAGTGGGATTTGCCTTTAAGAGAATCTCTTGTTCCACGACTGCTCCAAGCACATTGATATCAGGTAGCACTTTATCCGGGATATAGTACAACAGAGAGCAATAAGGCTCGATCACATCAGGACCGATGAGTAGGTTGCTGGCATCTTCATGAAGCCCTTGGTGAAGGTCAAATTCTTAGCCTTTCGAGAGAGATTTGGAGTCGTGGAAGGGCCCTCCCATGAGGGTCCTGCTTGAGTTGGACATTGAGGTCTGGGAGCTCTTGGGGGTTTGGGGTACTTCTTGGAGCTATGAGTGACAATAGGGTGAGTGGTTCACCTTCCCTTGCAATACCCCATTATGGTTCACATGTGTGTAAGGCGAGTGGTTCACCTTCCCCTACGATTAATGATATATGCATAGGATGAGTGGTTCACCTTCTCCTATGGCATATGAGTAGGATGAATGGTTCACATTATCTTGTTGATGCCCCAACATACATCCTACACATGTAGTCCGAGACTCATGGGAAGTAACTCTCATATGGCCATTGAGTTGGGAAAAGAGGATAGGGACCATAGCACTATATATAGATGCATCATGTAGTGCTGTACACCCTATGTGTAGGATGCATGGTGTTCAACAACTTGATATGGGATCAAATCTTGAAGTTCTACCCCAAGACTGACTTTTGTTAGTGGAGAGTAGTAAGGTCTTGTGACTTAATCTCGATTGATTCTTTTTCGTTATCTATATAAGTGCTCAACAAAGTAGAGACGAGATACAAAGATGGTACATGACGACAGGATGGCATGATGATCAATGATGATGGATGGATTGGCATGTGGAATTTTCCCTAGTTGAGAGGGAGTGTTAAAATTGGAAACTAGCGCCAAATTCCACTTTGGACAACTTATTTGATGGAGATGATGATTGCATTGAATTCCTCTTTTCTAGAGGACTAAAATTGATCTAAATATCATCAAATTTGGACCAGCGGAAATGTGTTTTCGAATTTATGCCCACACATGTGTACATTGTCAAGGTCCGCCACATCATCATATAGGCTCATGAAGGCCAATACACATGTCACTTCACCCTCATCGACTTGTATAAATATAAGTGACCTCTCACCTCATTTGGCATCATCATCACACACATTCTTCTCTCTCCTTCTCTCATTGGTTTGTACAACTATTGATCATATCTTTCCTCTCCCACGTGTGGCAAGGAAGATGAATTTCAGGACAAAATTATAGGGCTAAAAATTTTAGATTTTCCTATAGTTTGACTAGCGTTGACTTTGGCTTTCTGGGCAGATTTGAGTTTGAACTTTTGGGTAGTTTTTTGTTTGGGTAGACCATACTCTTTGGCACAGAAACTGAGGTGATATGAGCACTTTGACCGCAGAGATAAATTGCAGGTTGACCGCAGACTTCAGGGGAGAATTTGACCAAGTTTGGCTGTTGTCTTTGGAACTGTTTTGGGCTGACTTTGACCGTTTGTTTAGGCCGAGTTTGACTTGCCTTTGAGCAAGCTTCAAAAGGGATGTTTTGCTGCTGCGTTGACCATCTTTGACTTTTTGGTTAGGGCTAAATTTGACTACAGATTTGATAGGGCTGTTTTAACTTTGTTTTGGCAAGTCAATTTTGACTTTTTGTACTCTCTCTCTTTGCAGAACATTTTATATAATTATAAGAAGAATTGATCAAAGGGTTTTCCCCATCTTGGGGTTTTTCCCTAAACACCGCCAAATTTGGTGTTCTCTTGTCTTGGCTTGTCTTCTACATTTTGTTATTCACGTTCTATCTACAATTACTGTCAGTGTGATTTATGGTTAATGTGATTGCTATTGGAAAACTAAACTAGAAGTTGTCATTGGGTTGCTAAAGGAACAATTAAGTAATCGTGCTAAGCATAGAACAGACCATTGTTAACTAAAGTTAATATTCTTCTCGAATCTTCTCTTGGATGAAATTATCTTAGAGTCTCTTCGAGTTAGGAAGGTTTTCTCATGCCACAATGCGTTTGACAAATGGAGCCAATAGCTTTGTGAAACCATTTAGGGCCATCCTTAGCAACTTTTGCTCTGTCATGGCCTTCCCAACTGTAGCCAACTCATCACGAATATGTGTGATCCTAGTGAGATAAGAAGCCATTGTATTTGATTTGGATATTTTGGTGCCCCCGAGTTTCTCCCTCAACACCATTTTCTTGTTTTGGTTATCACTTTGGTATAGTTTCATCAGAGCCTCCCACATCTCCCTGACAGTCTTCTTTTTGGATAAATGAAGGATTACATGATCCTAAACCTCATTTAGAATAATCCTTCTAGTTTTCACATCCTTTTGATTATGGATAGCCAGTTGTGCAACATTAGTAAGAGGGATGCGTTTCTATTTTGCAAACTCCCAAATGTCGTTCTCCATTAGTACTAATGCTATCCTCTCCTTCTAGAGACTATAGTTTGATGCACCCTTCAACCGATCTTCAAATCTCAACATGGTTGCAACCATCCTTCCACAATTAAAATACTCAACCAAAGAAAACTTTATTGCTAGAAATTGATTTGCTTTAAACGTGTAAAAATCTGATCTCCCACTTCTCTTAGAGTTTTATTGCTTTGATACCATGTTAATTTTCCTGAATACTAGATTTGATTTATATCCCAAGAAAATTTTTATGACCCATAAATTTATTTAGCCCAACAAATTATTTAATGAAATCGCTGAATAAAAATACATTGGTATTTTAACAATAAAATTTGACAGCAAAAGCATAAGTAGAAAATGAAACCCATAGTAGAAAATATAAACCCTCCAATATATCTTTCACTTTTATTTATCACAGTAAATAAGGGCTCCCTTACAGGAAAATTGGCCCACAGAGTAATGCATAATATTTACAACAATTTGAACTTGGAAAACTCAACTTCCTAAAAAACCTCAAACTCAACTTAGTCGTCACATGTGTGGCCTTCCTATGCAATCCCTCAGCTCGTGTGACTCTCTTGGAGCTACATTTTGACCTTTTGCAAATTTGGTGTTCAATAACCTACAATCTTGTCCTCCACTGAGTTTCCCTTCTTCATAATTTTTCAATTGCAAACTTTTCCTTCTCTTTAGCCTTGAGTCTCTCTCTCAAATCTGCAAATCACTTGTCACTTGTGATTTGTCTTTCTCCTTCCCTCAAGCTGTCCTTATAAATCTTCATTGAGCTAGATCTCGAACCCTAATCTCCAAAGTGATGGATGGATAGGATTAAATCCTAAGCCACTTGAGATCAATGGTTTAAACTTTAGATTAGATTTAGATCATTAAAGTGGATAATTCACTTTTCCTTAGAAAACCTTAGCCCAATAGCCAACATTAATCAATTAATTAATCAATCCTTTTCTTAAATTAGATGTAGCAAAAATATTATAATAGACAGTCCCTCAACATGAGGAAGCTCCTAAGAAAATCTTGGACTACTCATGCTTGCCTTACACTTGGTCTATGTAGAACTACCTATCTGTTGCTACAAACGTTAACATTGACAACAATGTGTAATGAAGAGCAGAGTAACACAGAGAACACTGGAAATGTGCAATGAAGAATATAGAACATTGCTAATAATGTGTGATGCTATGATTACCAACAGAGTGATAGATGAAGAAGGGCTTCAAGCCATATTCCTAAAACATGGCATCTAGTCCCTTGAGTCCTATTTTGCCTATTTGTTTAATCATGTGGTGTGTTCATGCTTTTACCCTTCCTGGATGAGATACATTATCCATCCAATCCACAAATTAGGGAGTACTTTTGATCCAAACAACTATCTAACTATCATGGTCATACATTCTGAAAGATTTATACCATAGTCTTACACCAATGGCTCTCCAAGGAGTTGGAGAATTCATCTTAGGGCTCGAGGACAAGTGGGTTTCTGACCAAACTACTAGACAATTGGTTAGGTTTTCACTCTCCAAGCCATTATTGAGGTGGCTTGCCATCGTTGTTCAAAGGTTTACTACTGCTTTGTACACTTTTGTAAGACATTTGACTCAGTTCAGAGGGAGGCCTTGTTCCAAAGGCTTTGTGACATTGGCATATCCAGGAATCTCCTGGTAGCCATTATGTCACTGTATGAGTCGGTTTTGGGAGGACTGGGGATGACAAACGACCTTTTTGATTTCATTGAGATTACCATCAGAGTAAAATTGGGATGCCCCCTCTTTTTGACCCTCTTCAAGATCTATATTAATGAGCTGGAGTCTTACCTACATGAGCATATCCAGGAGGGAGATGGATGCCTTCTACACCGGTTGTTGATATCACTCCTCCCTTTCGATGATGACTTGGTATTGTTGACTTCTACCCTTGAGGGCTTGTAGAGACAGATTGACAAACTATCCATCTTTTGTGACCTTCGACGATTGATGGGCAATCTAGGCAAAACCAAGGTTTTGGTATTCAATGCATTGAAGAGATATCTTACAAACTTGCGTTTTTACTAATGTAGTGTTGAGAGTGAGATGACTACAACCTACACCTACCTAGGGGAGTAGTTGACGAACCCTCGTTTTGGTATGTATTAGGCCCTCCAACCTTGGTTCAGTAAAGGATATGAGTTGATGGCCCTCATTGAGAGACTATTTTTGGAGTCAGTTTCAGGACATTTCGTCCAAACTTCACCTCATGGAGGCATTTATTAGACCCATAGTTCTTTATGGCTCAGAAGTCTAGGGACCAATCTTATTGCAAATAGATTGGGCCAACTTGGAGAGAGTCCAGACTGTACTTCTCAGACTTATCATGTGCTGTAAGCAGACAAGTCCATATGTCATTATTTAGACAAAGTTTCGTGTCCACCCATTATTCCTTGAGGCCATTTTTCATTTGGTCTCTTTCCTTTGTAGAGTCAGGTCTTTCAGAGATTGCCACTAGGAGAGAGAGGTACTCATATCTTTCTCTTTGTTCATCTTATGCTCTCGCCTCAAATCCCTACTCTCAGGATGTGCTTGAAGTTGGTTCTTTGAGGCATTTTGGTTTATCCAAAGTCTAGTCGTTGACTATCTCATCAGAGCACCTTCCCCAATTCAGATTCTCCCTTGCTGACTCGACCATTACTAAATCATGGCTTTAGAGAGGATATCTACAAATTGTATGTTTAGATCACTTGGACCTCACCTCTACGAGCCTAGGCTTGAAGATGTCATTCTAACTAGAACACTTGGGGAATTGCGGGATGGCATCACAATCCATCCCCCTTACACATGCAAAGATTGGATGCATTTGCTTATGATCTAGTGGGGATAGTTTTGAGTTGGTTCTTTTAGACTTCAGATAGAAATTGACCACTGTATACCACAATTGGATATGATCTGCCAAATGTGCCACTTGCAAGAGCCAAAGATTGAGATGCACCTCACTTTTAGGTGGCCCCCATACTATTAGATAAGAGGAAGATATCACTGCCTATATTGGGACTCGAGAGCCTCACTCTCGACCTTCTTTAGGTATCGAGACCATTAATGCTTATTTCTTTCTTTCAACCTCGGATGCTAGGTGGATACCTCACTCCTACATCCAGCCAAGGATCATATAGTGAGACTGATTATTGGCTCTAGGGGACTTTGACAACGAGTCAAGGCCTAGTGGGCCTTCCTTGCCATTAGTCATCAGAGTTAGTAGCCCTTGACATCTTTAGTTCCATTGCTAGATCTCCTTATCTTGCTTATTCTTTCTTTCTTTGTTGGGAAGTTGTTGATTATTTTGTATCATGACACGATCTTTTATAGGCGTGTTGTGGCAGCACTACCGCTTGTTTCTGTCTTTCTTTATGTTATTTTTGGCATTTTCTTGGAGCTGTGCATACACTCCCATATTACATTCATATTGTTTGTACTTTTCATCAGTCCCATTGACCTACTTTTGTGGTCATTTGTTAGACATTAATAAGATTATCTTATCTTATCTTATTCTCATTCTTTAAATTAACTATACACACATGCATCATCTTGCTGCTGGCAGCTCCATTGAGTATTTTTACTTGTAATCATAGAACCTTAGACTTCAAGCAAATTAGTGGAGCATTGTTTAGTACATTATTCATAAAGCTTATAACATAATAAAGGAATTGGCGAAAACATAAACTGCGGGTGGTTACTAGCCCTGAGTTTCCCACATTGTTTTAATTTTGTTAGGGCCAAAAGAGATATGATTGCTGCTAATTACTATAGTGATAAGGTTGTTTTCTATGGAAAGCTTAAATTATTTATAATATGAAAGCAACATTCTTCTAGACACTGGGATGCTAGCAAACCACACAAAATTGACCATCACTTTCACTCGAACTTCCATCCATGAGTCTCAATATGCTCACCAACTGTTTCCATACTGCATCAATCCTCTAGATCGAGGTCTTAAATATCTAGGATTCTGGATCAAGCCTGTCAGCCAGAAGATAGCTGACTGGACTTGGCTCGTCTCAACACTGGAAAAACGGCTTAACTTATGGAGTCACCGATATTTATCCAGAGCCGGTAGACTTGTATTGGTTAAATCTGTACTGGAGGCTACGCCGGTCTATTGGATGGCTCTTGCTTGGATTCTGAGAAGCATCTTGGCTAGGTTACACCAAATCTGTAACAGATATCTATGGAATGGGAACCAGGATAAGCGGATTTTTGCATGGGTGGGCTGGAATAAGATAGTGCTGGGAGGCTGGGGACTAAAAGACCTGCCTCAAGCGGATTTTTGCATGGGTGGGTTGGAATAAGATAGTGCTGGGAGGCTTGGGACTAAAAGACCTGCCTCTATTTGCACAGGCTCTAGTTGCTAAAATGGGGTGGACTTTGCTTACAGGACAAAATCTTTGGACTAGCATCTCATATCACAAATACATTTGGCCTCTGAATATCATGGAATGGATTCGGCTTCCAAATTGGCCCAAAACCGACATTTCATTTGTCTGGAAAGCACTTCTAAATTCACTGCCTCTCATTAGGGAAAACCTAGTTTGGAAAATAAACGATGGTTCTTTGGCCCGTATTGGATTAGACCCATGGAATGGGAGTGGTGGCAGACATCTGTTATCCAGGAACCTCATACAACATCTACACTCTCATGAGATTAAGGTCCTAGCTAACATTGCGGATCCTCTCAATACTACCATTTTTGCACAGCGATGGAAATCCGCACATCAGATTAATCTACCACAATGCTGGCACCAAGAATGGAATGATTATATTACTGCTCTTTCTGAATCGCACATTAGGATCAAAGAGGGACCAGATGAACTCATATGGCATCAATCTGATAACAGTATGTACACTCCAAAGGCGAGCTATTTAACACTGATTTCACATAAGGTTCCGGATTTGATTACATTTTGGTGACAGGCAATATGGAAACTAACTGCGCCTCCTTGGATCAAACTCTTTTTTTGGTGCATATTAAAAGGTAAAGTTCCCACAGGTGAAAATCTCATGCACCGAGCTATCTACGGGCCTACCTGGTGTACACTATGTAAAAGTGCAGCAGAATCGATTTCACACCTTTTCCTGAATTGTTCAGCGTTGATGAACTTGTGGCAAAACATCTCCACATCTATTCGCTTCACGGGCTCATGGGAAGGTGATGACTTAAACAGAGTTTGGGAAAGTTGGTATCACTGGCATAAAGGATCTAAACTACAGAGCCTCCCTTTAATCATTAGTTGGTATCTCTGGTTGGCACGGAACCGGAACATCTTTGATAACAAACTTGTGAGCTGGCCGCATACTTCAACACTAATTATATCGGCTTATAACGGGATGCCTGAGCCTCCCCAACCTCGAACCCGAAGGCCTCACGACCCTCCACATATCGATAAAAATACCCCTTGGGCATATTTTGATGGTGCAGCCCAGCAACAGGGATGCGGGGGTGGTTTCATCTTATTCATCAGCGATCAACATTTCTATGAAGTCCGGATGGGTTTGGGGATTGGCTCAAACAATTTCGCTGAACTCATTACTCTTCGTCATCTCATGCATTTCTCATTGGGACATAACTGCATGAGCATTCATATATTTGGAGATTCGAAGATCATTATAGATTGGTTCAATAATATTACTGTTTGCCACACACACACACTCAGTAATATATTGGACGAAATAAATATTTTGAAGGCTCATTTTAATGACATCACTTGCAATCATATCTACAGGGAACATAACAGCAGTGCCGACGAACTATCCAAGGTGGCCACATCACTTCCCCGAGGAGAGTGGTTGATCCAGGAGCAGCGTGGGTCAAATGCATACCAATACTACCATCGACCTTACATAGACCCACATTACCACAGGGCGGATAGCCCTTGAACTGAATATCTGATATATTTTTGAAATTTTTGAACAGTTTTATGTATATAGTGGACAGAAAATAATTACAGGGCCCTGCATGGCAAATATGTACATAAAATAGAAGGACTAAAATGAACATCCTGCGTGATGCTTCTGGTATTTATGCTGATATTTTTGATCTTCTACTGAGCCCTCAGAAGGCTGACAGACACAATAGCATATGCATTATGCATCTACAATATGTAATTTTTCAAGATAATGAAACATTCTTCTAGACATTATAGTTAGCGGTATATAGGCTGCAGCCTGAGAGCTAAAAAGAAATTTTGGAATAGAAGGTAATCATATTGCAATCAAAGTTTAGCATCTTTATATATGGTTTTGCCTCTAATATGGGTGTGCCAGTCGTGGGATTACCTAAAAGGCCATAGGGATTTTACTGGTATGATAAAATCCGAATCTAGTGATGTGAGGGCCTTTGCATGATTGTATACACAACTTGTTAAATTTCAGTAAGAGGTATTTTAAAAGGATAACCATGGTTGGAATTTAGAAAATTTGAAAGAATTTATTTGAAGATGGATTGTTAGATGAGACAAGGAATGTATGAGAGATAAGTTATGAAAAATCATAAATGGCTTAGTAGAAAAGTTCATTGGTGATTTATTTATATTATATAATGTTAGATGCAAATGGTTGGACTAGAAATGAGGCAAACACATACCATGGAGTTGGTTTGATAAAGGAATAGTCTTTACGGTGTTTATCATTCTAAAATATTTTTTAATCTATTTTGAAACTATTGTTACAATTGAGAAAGTCACTTCTTGTCATGAAGCATTGCTTGTCCTAGCTTATTGAGATATACCTATTCCTTTTCTTTCTGTCATCATAGGTTCATTTGGTATGTTTGATTAGCTTTGCCGCCATTTTTCCTGTTTGTTGTATTGTTTGTGGAAAGATTAAGATGGAGGTAGGAAAGGCACCAGGCATTGCTTATTGCTTTATAAGCTTCTAGTTAAAAAAGGTCTTATCTACTTTTGGAGTTTGCTGATGGTGGGAATTCTGATTTAGTTGAACATGTTTGTAATTGTTCAGGGTCGTGTTGATTTACGGAATGCAGATTATAGGTTTTGGTTTATAGAAACAGATGACCAAGTTTCTAACAATGGACTTCCACCAATAGTTCAGAGGACCTTGTTTTTTGGGCGTGAGCTTGGTGGAGCAGATCGGAAATTACTGCAAACATATCAGCTAAGCAAACGAAAATATTTAGGCCCAACAGCTATGGATGCAGAAATTGCATTTCTCATGGCCAACCAAGCTTTAGTTCAACCCGGAAGGCTTGTGTATGATCCATTTGTTGGCACTGGGAGCATCCTTGTAGCAGCTGCACACTTTGGAGCCATGACAATGGTCTGGACTCTGAATCATTAATTAGGTCATTGTTGTCCATGGATATGATGATTTGATAGATGTCTTGATTTGTTCTTTTGGATGAAGACTTAATTAGTTTTGTATCATATCTGGAGTCTGGACTTCGACATTCAGTTTCACAAGCCAAGATGTGTCCATGGATTTAAAATTGATATTTGGAAAGATATAGCTGCTAATACATGCTATTTTTGATATGAATCAGGGTGCTGATATTGACATAAGAGTAGTACGTGATGGACGAGGTCCCAGTTGCAATGTTTGGAGCAATTTCAAGCAGGTACTGTTGTTGTATGGTTTGGTTATTTGAACTATACATCATTATAATATCTCTGATTCTGCTATGTATCGGTATTCTGTTTTCTGGGGTTGGCATCTTTTGCTGTTCCCATGATAATAAAGGTCTAGTCTTTAAACTTTTGAAATCAGATGGTCAATGTCGTTGGCTCACTTAACAGTAATTTGGCTTTGTCAGAGCCTGCTACAGTTAATTAGTATTAGTGACCATATGTACAGCCAGTGGGTATTGCTACCACTGTCAGTCCTATAAGTTAGCAGAGGATATTCTTTTTCATGGAGCTAGTTTGCAACTTTGCATTGTCTATATTTTGATTGTTATGGATTGTTCTCCCTATTCCTGAAACAAACACTGAAACAAAGTTGTAAAATGTGTTATGTAACATGCCTACTTAGTTACTATGTAATAGTACAACTATGTCATTTAGCTTCTTGAATAAGATAGTAGGACCATCACAGACCTCCTATGCAGTCAAAAATGTTGAGAAAATCTAGGGGCAGCTAGATTAGGTGATTTCTCTTACTTTGATAACTGCTTTTGATGTATTTTTACTTAACTTGATTAGCTTCTTCTTTCACTTGATTATTATTAGTGTTCTCTACTAAGTTGCACAAAACGGGGAAACGCGGAAGCGAAACGAAACGCGACCTCCCCAAATTTTGGAAACGGGGAAACACGAATATATATATATATATATATAGATATTAAACATTTAAAATAATAATATTATGTGCAATCATAAAGCATGAAATGATTATGAAACATTTACTAACATTTAACATTAAGAATTAAAATTTACATCACAATGATCACATTTACTATGAGTCATCACATAATGAAAAAAAAAATATAGGAACTGGAAAATCCAAAATCAACCTTTATTAAATTAGTAATATGAGGCTGCAAGTACAATAAAGACTATAAGGCTGCAAGAACTATAGAGACAAGTCACAAAAGACTAATCCTCATCATAACAATCCTCATCAAAAATAGAAGCAGCAGAATGCTCAACAGTGGATGGTGGTGTTGAAGAAGATGATGCACCAATTCCACTTTCAGAAATCTCTTGCTGAAATCTCCTTCTCTTGCTGCTGAAATCTCTTTCTCCCGCTGCTGAAATCTACTTTGCTCAATGCTCAAAACACCAGCTACTGAAACCACTGCCAATCTCCAAGAGAAACTCCTTGCTAAATAGTGTGATGAGAGAATGAGAGGCACTGCTATTTTATAACTTTAGAAATGGTTTCTAGAAGTTATTAGAAACCCTAAAAAAATTAAAAATTAATTAGAAAAAAATAAAATTAAAAAACAAGTGTTATTTTGTGGGGAAACGGGCCCCGTACGGCGTGGAAACGCGTTTCCGTCCGTACGAGCGCGTTTGCATTTCGGGAAACGCGCCCGTACGGACGGAAACGCGTTTCCACGCCATACAGTACGCGGAAATGCGTTTCCGTTTCGTTTCCGTACGAAAACGACCCCTCCCCCTGCGTTTCCTGCAACTTAGGTTCTCTATCATGAAACAGCTACCAAACAAGGAAGATTAGTGAGACAATAGGACACAAGATATAGGCTGTCAGCCACGGCCAAAACCTCTCCTCTTGAGAGGAAAACCCACAAGAATTCTTCTCTTCTTATAGACCTTCAAATGACGAATTCCAAGACCTAGGGCCCTTGTCAAAGTACTCTCCATGGCCAAGTCAATCTTTCCTCCTTGATGAGCTGTCTTTTCTCTAGCAACTTTGACCCTAGCAACTTCTGCAACTTTGACCCCAGCAGCTTCTCTAGCGACTTCGACCCCCAACACCTTCTCCAACAACTTCGACCCCGAGCAGCTTCGTCTGCAACTTCGACTGCAGAAACCTTAGATGGCACATGTGGGATAATAATGATGAACTTGCTTTCTTTCCTTCTTCGCTTGGATAGCCTTTTCCTTCTTGACTACTTAGCTTGCAAATTGTCTTTTTCACACTTGATTTCGGTCTCTTAAGGTAGCTGCAATTTCGGTCTTACTGCTGCGATGGATGCCGTAGTTTTCTCGCACATGTGAGGTGTAGATGACCCAAATACAATCTTCTAAGACTTCACTTTCCTTCCTTGGTTTCTTTTTCCCTTCACTAGGTATTCCATGCTCTTCTTGTGCTTCCACAAGTTGCTTCTCTACTCTCCCAAATGAGGATGAGGTCTTCCTTATATATAGGTCTTTCTCTGGCTCAAATTACTGCCTATAGACTGACTTGTTCACTCATAGAGGGCGACTTGTTCTTTTGATGATGACAAGGTCTTGGAGGGTCTATTTGACACTTTTG
This sequence comes from Pinus taeda, assembly GCA_000404065.3. Taxonomy (NCBI): domain Eukaryota; kingdom Viridiplantae; phylum Streptophyta; class Pinopsida; order Pinales; family Pinaceae; genus Pinus; species Pinus taeda. The sequence goes on from APFE030071457.1 coordinate 149,201, forward strand.
AATTTATATAAATTTTCTTTACAAGATGTGACGTGCCCAAAAGGGTCTTCCATACATGACAATGACTCAATTGACTTGTAGACTCAATGACTCAATGGGTGCTTGACCTATAAATAAATTTTCCTTGAGCATGAAACCCATGCCTCAAGAATGACAATAATAAATTTATTTTTCTCTTTACATAAAATCATGATTACATTTGTCCATTATGAAGACCGAACCTAGTTACATATTTCAACACCCCCTCTTAACTGGGGAGGTATTCATAATCCATACATGATACTTGGACATTCTCAAACTGAATAATTCTCGTAAAAGTCGGATTGGTAAGTCATCTCATAATCTATTATTTTAGCTTATCTTATTGCATCTCATCATATCATCTAGCATTGTCACATAACAAGGCTTTGACTAACAACTCTATCTCTCCACAAGATCAAAGCACAATGCTAGCGATACCAATGATTGACAAACGCCATCATCATTGTCTCTCAAGGCACATACCCCACCCGGGTGTTCAAAGGGTATGTTCTTTTAGGACAATTTTTGTCTTGGAATTAACACATCCTCGAGGAATTTCCTCTTCAACTACTCTTACCTATTGGATTCCCTACCACATCCTTAAAGAGTATCGGAATCAATCTCAAATGCTTACCCAATTCTCCATTCTTTCTTCATAATGTGAAAACAAGAATGATGTGTATATCTCTCCCGCTCAACTAGGGAAGATATAATCATTCCTATAAAAGGAATATACCCAAGCTCCCTCTTACCTAGGGACTTGCCCAAGCACCCTCTTGACGAGGGGACTTGTTATCAACAAAAACTATCTGCTCTTTATGAAGATCATGGTACTATCATCTGCTTGTAGGGCTCATCCTTTCAATGTCATGAACTTCATCTTCTTCATTATTTAACCTTCATCTTCTAGATCTTCTTCGCAGGGCATCGACCATCCATCACTTTCTTTCAACAAACCATAGGGTTGAACCAATAGTCATGTCATCTTTTTCTTAATCGAAAAATGATCTTCTAGTCCACATCTGGCTTTTCTTCATACAACTACCTCTTCCAAGTCATGTTTCTTTTAGGATCTTCCATCCATTCTTATGAGTACTAGTTGTAGGTGACATCTACAACTCTTTTTCGGTAACCCTATTTCAACCCAACCAGATGATTTCAAAAATCAAAATGAACATCAAATCAAAATTACCTTTTTATGATGGCCTTTTGTCATGACATCAGCTTCATGCAACATCAACATTTGGACATGTATGACTCCATCTCCAAGACATTCAATATCAAGGGTCTCCTTTTTAAGACTTGATCAAGGTCTTCATACCTTCTCTATGGAGATGTCATAGCTAATTCTTCTAGTTATCCGATGTTGATCCCTTATCTCATCTTACTATAGTTGCATCTTTTCACAAACTCTTCTTCCTTTCTTCGCATATTGCTTTCTCAGGAACTTCTATACATAGTTCCTTCATCATAGGAACCATCATTGTCAACTACATCATCTTCCATATGAGGTCATATTATGTTGATTTCATCTTATCAATATGTAGAAGAGTTCAAGGCACATTATCTATATGCCTTCATGCTTCATTTTAATGGAAGAGATCCTTCTTCTTCGATCATGCTCATGAGATTGAACATTCAACCGTGTTATTTGCAACTATATGATGATTTTATCTATAAATATAATACATACTTTGTCCTTCTTTTGGTCTTCTAGACTTCCTTCTAGCAGCATCTTTTTCTTGGCTTGAAGATGAAAGTACTTCAAACAACTCAACATGTTGCACATCTTTGACATCATACCTTACCAATGGATCCCACACAAGGTGGACCGTAGACTATCAACAATAAATTTGCTTCTTCCAAGTAGAGGTGAACTTTCTAATGAATTTTCCAATGGAGGATCTTGATTATCCTCATCTTGCAAATGCTTCTTCCTAATGATGATGATGTATGATGATTTCTTTATCTTCCATCATGTTAGATGACTTTCTTCCAACCATATATACTTCTACTATGGTTGTCCTTATATGCTTCTAATGGAGATGCCATGAATTACTTTCTTTCTATCATGATGACTACTACAAAAATGTAGACTTCTACACTTCAGTTATCCTTTCAAGCTTCTATGACAGTGTCATCTGTATTTCAATTCGTAATCCATATTAATGCTAAAGATGCTTCCTATCATGATTGCTATCTTCTACAAAATTGAAAAGAACTAAGTGAAGGAGATTATCTCAGTCATAGTAGAGATCTTTCACTTCCTCCTTTGATTTCTTCTTTTTTGATTCTTCCAGCTCTTCGGTAACATGGGCTTCATTTCTTTCCTTTCTCTTCTTGTCGTCCTTTCTAAGCTTAGGACAATTCCTTTTAAAGCGCCCATATTCATTACATTCATAAAATTGTATCTTTGACACATCGATCTTTTTCTTTCTCTAAGGACCAAACTTTCCTTTTCTTTTGGCCATGGCAGCATATGCTTGGACTTGTTTGTTTTATCCAACATCACTCTTTGCTTTCAACCTAGTTTCTTCAATCTTACATGATGACCAAAGTTCATTGAATGGAGTGGCTTCCTTCTTTCCATAAATACTTGATACAAAGTTACCCATTCATCAAGTAGTTCATTGAGCACAACGATGGTCTTTTATTTGTCGGACATTATTTCCCCCAACTCTTGTAGTTGGTCTCTTATTTGTGACACCCTCATAAGATATGAGGCTATCTCTTCTTCCTTTGATACCTTCATGTTGTATAGCTTGGTTCCCAAAGATATAACTTCTCCTGCAATGCTTTCGGAGAACAATTCTACCAATTTATCATAGATTTCTTTCGATTTCTCCAACTTTGCTACATAGGGATGAGGGGATCCTTGATTGATTCTATAAGGATTCTTTAAGCCCTTATTTCCCCTTTTATATACTTTGTTAGTGCTTGAGCTTGTTCTTGAGATCGTTTGGAGACATTGTCCTACATATTCAATGACTTCATTTTCTATGAGGATCAAATCTATCCTCTTCTTCCATGCAAGGAAATTTGATGACCCAACCAATTTGTTGCCTTCCTTGCAAAATAAAGTCGTTTTGATAGTAGATTCAGACATAGATATAAAGATGCTTGTCAAGTGAAGATGCTCCTTTGATGATAATATCTTCAACTTGATGCCTTCTTGATGATGTTGATAATAGAAGATGTCTTCTTGATGAAGTTGTCTTCCTTCAAGTATGCTTTGAAAAGTGATCCTTTCTTCAATGAGAGGGAGATCACTTTGATTTCCTTGATGATGATGGCAATGCTTCTTCTTGCTTCCTTTGGATGTAGAAACATAGAATATGGAAACTTCATGATGCTTCAAATGTGTAGTTTTTCTTTCTTTGAGTGGAGGTAGGGTCCTTGAGGTCTTCTTGAGATGAATATTTCTCCTTAGAGCTTCTTAATACTCCTTAATGATTTCCTTTGTGCTCAGTCCTTATGTATTCTTCTTCAATGATAATCTTTAAGTTGCCTCTTCTACTGTTGTCACCTTAGCTTTGATTCCATGTTGAGAAAATATAGGGGCAACTAGATTAGGTCATTTCTCTTACTTTGATAACTACTTGTGATGTATTTTTACATAACTTGATTAGCTTCCTCTATCACTTCATTATTATTAGTGTTCTCTATCATCAAACAACTACTAAACAATGAAGACCAATGAGACAATAGGACACAATATATACCTAGGGCCAAAACCATTCCTCTTGAGAGGAAAACCCACAAGAATTCTTCTCTTCTTTTAGACCTTCAAATGACGAATTCCAAGACCTAGGACCCTTGTCAAAGTCCCCTCCAAGACCAAGTCAATCCTTCCTCCTTGATGAGCTTTCTTTTCTCTAACAACTTCGACCCGACAACTTATGCAATTTTGACCCCAACAACTTCGACCCTTGGCAGCTTCTCCAACAACTTCAACCCCCAACAACTTCTTCTGCAACTTCGACTACAGAAACCCTAGATGACACATGTGGGATAATATCATAATAATGATGAATTTGCTTTCTTTCCTTTTTCGCTTGGATATCTTTCTCCTTCTTGACTACTTAGCTTGCAAGCTTAGTCTTTTTCACACCTGATTTCAGTGTCCTAAGGTAGCTGCAATTCAGTCTTACTGCTGCAAGTTATGCCCTAGTTTTCTCGCACGTGTGAGGTGTAGATGACACAAAAAGAATCTTCTAAGACTTCGCTTTCCTTCCTTGGTTTCTTCTTCCCTTTGCTAGGTATTCTATGCTGTTCTTGTGCTTCCACGAGTTTCTTCTTCCTTATATATAGGTTTTTCTCTAGGTCGAATTGCTACTTGTAGCACGACTTGTTCACTCATAGAGGCCGACTTGTTCTTTTGATGATGACAAGGTCTTGGAGGGTCTATTTGACACTATTGAGTTTACATAAAATTTCTTTACAAGATGTAACATTCCCTAAAGGGTCTTCCATACGTGACAATGACTCAATTGAATTGTAGACTCAATGACAAGCCCTAGAAGCACTCATTGGGTGCTTGACCTATAAATAAATTTTCCTTGAGTATGAAATCCGTGCCTCAAGAATGATAATAATAAATTTATTTTTCTCTTTACATCAAATACATAAAATCATGATTACATATGTCATTATGAAGACCGAACCTAGTTACATATTTCAACAAAAATCCCATGATCTGTGCTACTTGATGCTCATTGCCATTCCATTGTTGGGAGTGGGGGTCACTAATTTGTGTCTCTACCAACTTCTTCACCAATATATTCTCACTTCATGATCAAATCTAAAAGGATCCGATGAGTGCATCAAATGTTTCTTTCCTTGTCTCTATCACATTTACTGTTTGCCTTGTCCCTTTTGTGTGCCTTTAGCTGGCTTTGACTGCCCTCAGCTTTGGCAATATGTAGCAGGGAGCCTTATATGGCTTTTCCTCTGCCCAATAGTGGATATGTTGATTCTTCTATTGTTGTAGTTGGCAGCAGAAACCCCATGTTTGGTAGCAGAAATGGTACCACCCAAAGGCTAAGAAAGGTCATCTGCAAGGTCTGCCATGAGGTAATTTTGAGATGGAGGAATCTCTTGTTGATATTGCTATTTCTGGATATGAAAATGTATGTTTTTCTTTTTAAGTAAAAAGCCCACTGAGATTGTGGGAAGGTTTCCCAAATTTGTGATTAGGCCCTGGGTTAAAAAGGTTTCAGATATGTTATGCAGTTTCCTGGAATGAGACATAAAAGGAAATGAGGTTTTGGAAACAAAAATGTGAGGACCTGAAATACAGGAAATGGCAGCAGTAGCAACTTAAGAAACACTAGGATATGGTTTCTGGAAATGGGAACAAAATTCCTTCAATAAATTATTTAGAAATATTCAATTCCATAAATGTCAAATCTTAATTGGTGATTTCAAATTGATTTCGTATTGCATACCACCATACATCATAGACGATGAACATTGCAGTGCTCCATAATTCCATTGGAAACAAAATCGTAACTTTAAATATCAAAATAGCAAAATGCCTATCAAAATCATGAATAACAATGTTTTGAAGTCTAGTTTAAAGTTTAAGCACTAGTGGCAAACAATGCTTTTAAAGTTATCTGGGATTATTAAGCAGTCCAGAGAGGGTTGTCAAAATGAAAATGGCCAAATGCATTGTAAAATGGTCTCCACAACCTTACTCTCTCTTTATTTTCCTTCTCATTTTCGTCCCAGAGTTTGGAGGCGAGCATGAGGACCACCAAACCCTTTTTCTGTTTTAAGATTTAAAAAAGGGAAAAAATCAGGGTGTGGCATCAGAAATTGCAAGGAGTTTCTGTCCAAACTTTTAGAAACTGTCAAGAAATGGTTGAGACCTTTCCAGAAACTGCCAAAAACATTTCAAGAGCTTCCAAAAGTTTCAGAAATGTTTTGTTATGTGCTTCTGGTTTCCAGAAACACTTTGGAAATCAGAACTGGAAATGATTTTCATGCATCATTGTGTTTGCTAACCTCATGGTAGTATTGCCTCTAGACTAGAAGCTTGACCAAAGGATTCTTTCTTTTGCAATTCATAGAGAAAGATCACATCCATGATATCATCACTGACGGTCCTTGGGTATGCAATAATAACTTGGTTGTGTTGTCCTGGTGGGAAGAGGGCTTTGTGATAGATTTTATTGCACAACATTCTTGTCCTGTGTGGTTGGCCTGTTAAATCTCCTAATATCAGTCCAGATTTATTTTCTCATGGCAATTATTTATTCCCAACAATTTATGTAATTAACAAAATAAATCCTGAATTACTGAAAAACTAGAATCATTGGTATTTTAACATGTATAAATATATGCAGCAGAAGTAAATTGGAGAGATCAATCACACATTGCAATAGAAATAATTCACCCACAACAATTCTCTGTCATTTATTAATCAGGAAAATTAGCATTTCAACCCATAGAGAATTTACAAAGAAAAATACAGTGACTGGTACCAACAACTCGGTCCCACTGGAATAATTGGGCCCAAGGAAAATCGGCCCACTGGAGATCGACCTCTGAAGAAATTTGGCCTGAAGAAAATCAGCGAATTGGAAATCGACCTCCGAAGAAATTCGGCCTAAAGAAAATTGTCCCACCTCACAAAAAAATCGGCCTCTGCCCCTAGCTCTCACTCAGCCTTTGTGCACTTACAACTTGGCCTTAGCAAATTGGCCTCGCCATTAACTGCGACTCCTCACTTCAGCAATTCGACCTCTCCAATTCCCAAGAAATCAGCCTCCCAGAAACACCTTGAAGTTATACCTGTATTCTTCTTCCTTGTCCTCAGTGAAACTGAGCCTCATGCTCCAAAGAATTCGCTGTCTCCTTCTTGACAAAATCACTTTCCTTAAAATGCTGTTGTTGCCTCTCTTTCTTGTGTTCTTTGTGTTTTCACCTCTTCACCATACATCTTTTATAATCTTCATTAAGATCAAGTCCCTAACCCTAATCTCTCTTCTAGAAGATCTTGGAGATTAATGGTTGAGATTATTTTTAAGTCACTTAAATAATTAAATTATTTGTCCTTAGAAAATGACTTAATAGTGCACAATAATTAATTGACTTTAATTATTGTACTTTTTCTAAGTTAGACATAGGAAAGAAAACATGAATCACTTAGCCCACCAAACAAACACCTAAAGAGACAATAAATCATCTTGCACATGCTAAGACACCAAGCCTATGCAGAAGACAGTCGAAGCTACCACAAGCTTCAACACTCCCTCCTAGCAAGGAAGGGATTCTCCATAACCCCCAACTTATCTCGATACTTCACAAACTTCCCTTTCTCTAGAGTCTTAGTGAGAATATCTGCCCCCTGCTCCTCTAAAAAATTGTACTGTAATTTCACAACACCTCTCTAGACCTTGTCTTTGATGAAGTGATATTTGATCTCGATGTGCATGGACCGATCATGAAGCATAGTATTCTGAGAGTGCTTAATGCAACTCTAATTATCATGGCAAATAACCATTGGCCCCACACAATACTCGCTGCCATGTACTCTGCCTTTGTTGAACTAAGTTCCATTGTTTATTGCTTCCTGCTTTACCACGAGATCATGGGTGGTCCCAAGATGAGGCTGCTGAAGAATGTAACTAGCTTCGATCTTCATAATTGTATTTGTCAAAAAAAAAAATTTATTAAAGAAAATGACTTATTAACGCATAGGTTTCACGCTTGGGTCAAACTCTTCTAGGTCAAAGCCTCCATTGAAGGCTTCTAGGTTTTGTCTTGTGTCATTAGAGTCATTTTCATGTTTATTAGACCCTTCTTGGGCTTTTGTATCATGTAAAAAGAATTATTTTTGAGTAAAAAATGTAATTTGTCACCTCCACACCAAGTCGGCCCTGTCCCCATGAAGTCAGCCTACATTAGGGAAATTCGACCTAGCAGAAAGAATATATAAGGAGAGGCAATTCGATCCATTTGTCACATTCACTCATCAAATTTGATCTTCAAGGAAGAGAAGCAAAAATAGAGCGAAATAGTTGGAGAAGGACAAAGTTTGTTGGGAAGACCTCATTTGATTTTCTGGGCCATCTATCTCTCACACGTGCGAAGTTTCTGGGTAGTTGTTGGGGCCCGAAAATCTGTGTCTACTGCAGGTTTGAGATTCTGTTGGTTGGGGTCAAAGTTCTGCTATTGGGGGACAAAATTCTGGACAAAAGTTGTTGCTGGGAGGTTGTCACTTGGAGACTTTGACAAGGAGCATCTATTGAAGGGAAGGTTTGACTTGGTGATTGGAGGAAGTCTTTTTCTAAGTCTAAGAAGTCTGGAAGTGCCTCATCTTGATTTGAATCTACTGAAGGAAGAGTTCTTTTACTGGGTTTTTCCCTGGATGAGCGCCTACATCTTGTGTCTCTTGTTCTTGTGATATTCATATACATATAATTTAGTAATTGCTCGATGAAAGATAAACAAATTAAGAAGTAAGAGAAGCCAACATAATTTACAAGTAATGATCAAGAAAGAAGAGTCAAACCCTAATTCACATAAGCATTGATTTCTCAATAGAAGCAACATCTAGACGTGGATTTTCTATCCACAACACTCCGTGCCCAATCAGAATCTGTGTGCCCCTGCAACTTCACTCCTCCAACTCTGACATATCTCAATCCAAAGTCAACAGTTCCTTGTAGGTACCTCAACACATGCTTCGTTGCCCCAATGAACCTGTCTCGACTCCACCATGAGCTGGTTGAGTGTGTTCACAACAAAACATATATCCAGCTTAGTGTTGACCAAATACATCAAGGAACATATCAGTTTCATGTATAGTGTGGGATCCACCAACTCGCCTCCAGAAGCACTTAGCTTCTTCAAGTTAATGATCATCGGTGTAGACATAGACTTGCAATCCTCCATCTTGAACCTCCTCAAGATTTTGACTGCATACTTGCCCTATCTAAGGAAAATCTCTTTTGGCTGTTGCCACACCTCCAATCCCAAAACATAGTGCATCAACCCAATGTCTTTCATGTTGAACTTCGAAGCAAGATTCTCCTTGGACATCCCTACAAGTTTCTTCGATCCTGTCAAAAAGAGATCGTCCGCATAAACTACCAAGATGAGCAACTCACCCTCAACGAGTACATAGTACAAGTTGGACTCTGCCTCACTCTTGGTGAAGCCCAAACCAAGAAGTTATCCATCTATCCTAGCGTACGATGCACGTGGAGTCCGCTTTAGTCAAAATTGTATCATTGGAAATAGTTATTAGATAGAAAATTGTTATAGCCTTGTCTGCAACTAGAAAATGAACACCCCGAGGGCTTCTATTGTCAATGATTATTTGTTTATCAATTGTTGATTCTTTTTTGATAATTTGCTCCAACAGTTCTTGTTATCACTTCTTAGCTTCTAAGTCTATATATCAATTTTTTACTATGATTCAAAAGGCAAGAAATTTCTTCGTCTTTATCAACAACAATCTTGTCAATTTTTTTTGCATCTATTATATTGATTCTTGATTATCTTGAAGGACCACCTTTGAGATATCTCTATTGTCTTCTAATGCAGGAGCTTTATATTTGTTAATTTTGGAAGCTAGGTAGTGGGGAGAAATTCCCTAGCCCTCACTTGACCTCAAAATATTATTAAAATGAATTTATTTGTGATCTCCAAGTCAGCACAAATTATTGGAGGGAAATAATTTACATTTGAAATTCAATCTAAAGTTGAAGGTCAGCTTCAAAGTCAGCTCACCCAAGGTTCATGACCCTTCACTCTTGAAAAACCACTATAAATACCTCATTGGGCGTGATCCTCATGATCGTGTGCGAAATTGGTTGCAATTTGGATGGATTTTGATCTGAGATTTTCGGTTTTGTAACACCTCGTATGGCTATTTGTTGAGGATTTCAGATGCCCTCTTTCTCTGTTATGGCTTTGCATGACATAGAATATGGTCTTCAAATGGCACAGAGTATGGTCTTCTTCGCATGGCATAGAGTTACGATCTCTCGCTATTATGGACCTCACTGTTTTGATATGGCATCTTTGTGTTCGCTCTGACATCTTTATGATTCCCTATTGTACGCACTATGGTATCTCTGTTGTTCGTTCTAGTTGTACTGTTTGTATGGTTTACAGTTGGCTTCATAGTTGTATAGAATGTATGGCGCAAAGTTACATATCCATGTGGTTCATCATCTTGGTATTGACATGTTACAACTTTGCAATGGTATTGGTATGGTTCTGCCTGTGCACAACTATATCGTTCATGTTGGCTTAGTTATACTATGGTATGGTTGTATAATAATCTTGCACCTCCGAGTTATATATGACATCCATATGATTTCGATCCTCTGCATAGTATTGGAGTTTATGTATCTTGCTTCAGGCTGGTATCTACAATTCTGGTACATGTATCTTGCTTCATACTAGTATCGACAGTTCTGGTATATTATTGACATCGTCTTGCTACAATATATTTTAATGTATGGCATATCAGTCATGGTATCTCAATATGTATGGCGTCTCATTATATGTATGGCATCACTATGGTATGTATGGCTTCATGTATGACATCACTATGATATGCATGGCTTCATGTATGACATCACTGTTGTATCTCCATATTGGCATCTATATATTTGATTTTATCAGCATCACAGTTGAATTGTTAGCATTAACATACAATTATAAATATGGTATCATTGTCATCTCAATTCCTCGTAATTATATCCCAGAGCACTAGTGGTATTTATAGGTTGCAACTCTAATGACAACATGGCAGTTTTGTCGATTACACTTGTTCACAAACGAAGCTGTGAACAAGTCATATATAGGCCTTAGGTAGTCTGATGAGATTTGTACTTTGCACCTCTTTGTGGAACAATTGATGACAATCTAATAGAAGAAGAAGAATTTGATGGGTTGTCCCCTTGTGGGGTGTTGCCCTAGTCTTCGACCAAGTCCTGGTGTCTATTTGTGCAGGCTTTTTGTTGTTGTTTATTGTTCTGCTGCAATATTGTTCTTTCTACATAATTGCTAATGATGATAAGATGTTATGGGGTGAATGTGATATGTAAATAAAATGCAATTATCTTAAGCAAAGAAAAATCAAGCCCTAAGAAAATTTAACAATATTTGACTTTAGTGTAACATGTTGCAATGTTATATTCTTCTTATTACGAAATGTCAAAACTTTTTCTTCATGTTTAAGATGAAAGTATCCAATACTTCAATCTAGGTTGAATGGTGAAACCTAGAATTATACTTTGTTTCAAATATAGTTGTAACATTGAATTTCGATATGCATTTATAATAAAAAAATTGTTAATTGTAAGTCTTTAATTTGTCAAAAATGTTTTTTTTTTTCCAATTATACTTGACCCTTGGAGCTAATAATTGATTTTCCCAAGTTGACATTAATGTGATTTTTCTGTTTTTCCGAAAAAATGGTGATTCTGATACCCTTGTTGAGAAATCTAGGGCATAGTGATTAGATGATTTTTGTATAATGATAACTGCTTGTGAATACTTTTTACTTCTTTAGATTAGGATCTTCTCTTTAGTTAGATTATTATAGTGTTCTACTTCATCAAACAACTACTAAATCATAAACAATAAAGAGACAAGAGACACAAAATGTAGGCGATCAATGAGGGCCAAAACCTCTCCAACTTGAAGGGGCTTGCTTAGGTGATGGATCTTCTTTAGATGGTTCCTTAAGAGTTGAGGGGTCTTTGCTCTTTTCTTTTCGTGAATATTGGACTGCTTTAAATCTTCCATTGCTATCAGAGTTAAGAATGGATTCTTCCTTTTCCTCTTTAAGGGTGACCTCAATAATGGGAGGATGTGTATACGACCCCCGCAGCAAAATGTTGAAGATGTTAGATTGCACAAGGTTGGCCTGCTCATCAGTTTGTTCATCCTCACTCTCTTCTCCTTCACTTTCCTCATCCTTAGATGAGGATTCTGGCTCAACAACATTAGTTGGAGCCAAAGTGTTTGGGATTTGAGAAGAGCTTGGCCTATCTTCTTCACTTTGCTTTTTGGAAAAAGGTTTTCCTTTAGCGATATAACTAGATTTTTGGGCCCTTTCCAAGGCGGTGAATTTGTTCATGATAACCCTGTCACGTGCATTGGCTTCTTCAATGAACTTTTCCATCTTTTTGAGGATGGCAAGGAGAGTTTCCTCATGTTGATCCCTTGACTTCAGCGTTAGCTCTAGGGTGGTCATTGATATCAACATTCAAGATTTGTATGTTCTCTTCAACTTCCTTTGCTATCTCTTTAGCTTCAGCCAAAGTGAAAGGTTTCTTATCCCTTAACACATAGGTGAAGTGGCCACTCACTGCTTTTATGAACTTATCAAGAATATTGGCTTCGGATGGCTTCAAATGATCAAGTATATCTTCGACTACCTTGTCAAATTTTTGAATGAATTCACGCACATCCTCCCTTCCCTTGGTTATTTGGTAGAATTTTCGGTATTGAAGGTTCCTTGGGCATTGCATGACCATCTTTTCATGAATAGGTCTTCAAATTCATTGGAGTCTTGTATGCATGCAAGGGGAAGGCTAAGATACCAATCTCTTGCTTGTCCCTCAAGTGATAAGGCAAACAACATCATGAGTCTATCTTCATCAAAGATCATTCCGGGGGACATTTGCCAATAGAATTCTTCAATAAAGCCATGGGTAGTCCAAGTAGCATCCCCTTTGAAATTGGCTTACCGTCAGTTATATTGTTCAAGTAAGGGGTTGGGATCATCATTCAATTTCAAAGGGGCAAAAAACATCATGAGTCTATCTTCAATAAAGATCATTCTGGTGGACATTTGCCAATAGAATTCTTCAATAAAGCCATGGGTAGTCCAAGTAGCATCCCCTTTGAATTTGGATTACCGTCAGTTATATTGTTCAAGTAAGGGTTTGGGATCATCATTCAATTTCAAAGGGGCAAAGGCACTATCCAAGTGTCTCTCGCTCTTGGTCATCTTAGGTTGATCTTGTTTTGGGTCAGAGTTAGAACTAGATGGCATCTTTGGAGATGGATCACTGACCTTCTCAAATTCAGTGAAAAGAGCAGTTCCAAAAGGTGATGGAGTTCGCTCTCCCCTTTTTGCAGCAACCATAGTTAGAGGAATGTTGTTGCCTTCAAGTAAACTAGGGGTTTGGATAATGAGTGGAGTTGCCAGAGGAATGTTTTATAGATGTTGTCAACGAATCAAATCCTCAGTGATTCACTAGGGAAGTAGACCCGCTTCCTCCTCGACAACGGTGCCAAAATGTTACCACTCAAACTAGCAGTGGACCTAAAGGGGATCCCTAAAGGAGCAAATGCTAGACCAAGAGCAACAAATGGAGACAACCCACTATCACCTCAGCTAAGGCTCTCTACTATTTACGGACTTTCATCGATGGGAGGAGACTCGATATATATGGAGAGTCACAAATGAAGTGGATATAGAGTGACCCAAATAATCCCTTTCCAGAAGAGGTTGAAGAATGGAGATTGCTTGCTTTCTAAGTAAGATACATTGTCTTCTAGAAGAAGGATGGGGGGATTTGAAAGCTAGGTTTATGGCATATGGCTTGTGAAAGAGTTTCCCAATCCCTAAAATCCTTATTGAAATTGGTATCCCAGGTGGTTCTTGAAGAATTGTCTTTTCAAAGGAGTGGGACCTCACGGGACCAAGTGGGCCCAACCCAGGTCAAAAGGCAAGGATTTAGAAACCAGTGATGTGCTTAACCTAGACGAGGGGGAAAGGATCAAAGAAATATTTTTCACTTAAAGGTATTGAATTGATCCTAAGAGGCACTAGCATTGGGGATACTAGGGAAAAGTTTGATCTCAGAGCTAGGGCTTGGCTTTTCTCACAACTCCACTGTCGGAATGGCTTCAAAATTGGATGAGGCCTTGAGGACACATCAATGTAGGAGAGGCTAGGAGATCGAACTTTTTGGAGAGCTACTTTGCCGGGAAAATGATGCCCTAGGTGACCCAACTTGGCTAGACCTAGGAAAAGGTGAAAAAGATTTGATTTTGGGTGACCACCTCTTGGCAAATCAGTGCCTTAGTCTTGGGAGAATGGAGTCTATGACAAATATGAATGAGGACCTTGTTTCTTAGTCAAGTTGGCCTTAAGACTACCTCGCTAGCCTTCTAGGGCAAAGGGAAGCAACCTTGCAACTTTTATACTTCGACTTGGAAAAGGTGATGGCTTATCAAGATGAATTCGTTGATAGAATTATCTCTAGGAAATTTCATTCAAATTACATGCCCATACATTGAGAGGTGCTATATAGAGACAAAATTCCACAATTTAAGTGGTAAATGCATGCAACAATTAGCCCTAAAAATAACTAAAATCCCAATCCAATGTATATGACAAAGTAAAACAAGAATAACATTAAAAGCATGTACTTACATGTAATAGAACATATCCAACCATCCACAATTTGACAATAGAGAAGCTCCAAGATAAGATAAACCAAATCCAAACATCAAAATTCATCCATAAAGCTCCAATTCATCCTCCAAGAAAAAGTGCAAAATTTTCAAGAGAGAGAAGAGATCCAATCCAAAGAAATGATGAGCAAATGAACTCATCTCACTTGTATTTATACACTAATGATGAGTTCGAATTAGTTTCATTGGCCTACATAAGCCCCAAAAATAAAATAATGTGCTAATAATCTAACTTTTTGGTGACAAACCCACCAAGCTAGCTCACAAATGAAATAATAAGCCTCTTAAGAGGTTATATGATGAATAATTCATGTCGTAGAGCCCTCCAGGAGGCTTGATGAGGTACATAGGTGCTATAATGAAGAATAGGACTCCCAAAAGTGATGGACAAGGGGTTGGCCCCTTGTTCTCCAAACAATAAACCTGTGGTGCTCCCAGTGGGTTTGGGGCCACAATAATAGCCTCATGGGTCTCCAAATGAGTCGAATATGCCTGTAGATCATTTGCCAGGGCTTGATGATGGTGTAGGTGATGCCACATCATCCTCCAAGTCCTGGATTAGTTGTCAAGTGTATGGTAAACCATGTGCTTCTTCCTCGTCCAATAGGTGAATCTCTAGCAATCTCTGAACATCCTCGGGGATCCATGGAGTATTGTCTACTGCTGTGGAGGCCCATGGCTCTCAACATACACCCTACATGTGCCAATGTAGCCCTTTGGAGGATTAGGACCCTGTATAGAGAGACCAAATCCAAGGTGGAGACCATCTGCAATCCTACATAAGATCCAATGCGTCCCCTAGCCTTCCAATACAACAAGTCATTAGAGAAATCGAGTAAATGAGTTTACCAACCATGTACCACAACTGTGGACTTCATAATGGCCCGCCCTTCGATAATGGTCTTCGGGATGTGCCAATGTTTCCTAAACTCAAAATGGGTTTAATCAAGTATCCTATTAGGTGGTTTCTTTTTCTAAAGGGGATAATATGTTCAAGGTACATCCTTCAAAAGGCTGTGGCATGTGACAGATAGGTGAATGAAGTATGGGATGAGAAGGGACAACCCTAGGCCACATTCTGGGGTACAAGGGTAGCTAATAAAAGGAAAACCCACACTTGGGTTTATAATATATAAGATGGAGCAAACACAGTATATGAGGTGTCCCAACCTTGATTTTTCCACCCTTCTTTACATGCCTTTTGCCTTTTGATGATTTTCTTTGATTAACTTGTCGGAGCTCAAGGAGTAAGAGCATGATGCATAAGATATAGCTGTAAATACTAGCCTTGAAAATATCGGTATCGACAAAATATCGGCGAGGGTCCAGAAAACATCTTATTGGCAATATTGGCGAAAATATCGACAAATATCGACAAGCATAAAAATGCATAATATATTCATTTTTTTTAGATTTTTAAACATATAAAGCAATAACAACATGAAATAAACACATTGGCACATAAATATGAAGAAAGCACTGATATATATGATGTCAAATAGAAATGATACATCAAAGGTGATACCAAATCCTGTTGATCCCTGATAATTGTCCATTCAAGGACTTAAATGTGGAGAACAAATACAAAATAACATCACATATAAAAAAGTATCTCATCATCATGAGTTATATGTAGCATAACAAATAAAACTAGCAACTATCTATCTGAAATCACTGCCCCCTCCCCCTTTTACGGGAAAACATGATGGGTTGTTTTCGAGGCCTGCCCCTAGTAGTAGAAGGTCATGGCCCTGCCTCTACACCTAATGTCAAATAATGAGCGCTAGGTATGGAGCTATGCTCTCCTATATCTATAGCAGATGGTGTTGATGCTGATGCTCCCACAGTGTCCTCCTCCTCCTCTTGCTCCTCCTTCGAGTGTTGCTCCTCCTCCGAGTCCTCCTCCTCTTGCTCCTCCTCCGAGTGTTGCTCCTCCTCCAAGTCCTCCTCCTCTTGCTACCCCTGTTCTAAAGGATCATCTGGCTCTAACCATGAAGGTGACTCCTCCAAGATGGGCTCCTCAGACTCCACCCTCCACTGAGACAATACATCAATATTTTCTTTGGAAATGGCATCTGGATCCATTGGTGCTTCTATTTGCCTCACTTGAAGTCTGATGTTGTAATGCACATACACTAAATCATTAAGGCGTGCGAACTCCAACCTGTAAGAATGTAAAAAAAACTAATGAGTCTTGACTCTTGACTCTTGACACTTGAAGGTCATAAATTAAAAATTAAAAATTACAATAAGTGTAATTGCTCAACTGAAGGCTGGAGCTGAAAGTTATACCTATTGCGCTTTTTTGCGTGTATTTTCTCAAATACACTCCAATTGCGCTCACATCGTGAAGAGCTACATGTTTGACTCAAGATTCTTATGGTCAATTTCTGCAAATTTGGTGCCCTTGCACCATAGCTTCGCCACCAAATATCTACAACAAAATAAAGAAATAAAAAATTCAAAAACTTAAAACATAATTAAACTTTCAAATAAAAGTTACATAATTGAATTTAAAAAAAAAAAATTATAAGTAAGGAAATTCTAAATTGAAAATTCTAATTTCTAATGAGTGATGACTTGTCACTTACATGGCATGAAGAGGGTCCTTTCCCTAATAGCATCATCAAAGCCAAATAGGCCAACACAATCCCGATAAAACTATATCTCGCGATTGTTTTTGCTACGAAGCTCAGGATCAAGTACCATCCTATGAATGCAGGAATGGAGCCCTTCCATCACCTCTCCATCAAAATCAAAGCCACATTTGTATGAAAATGCGGGGTTGAGGAAGAGTGTTGTTGCATGAATGGGTCGATGAAGCATCCCTGTCCACCGACTATCAATCACATCCCATAACATCATATGCCTATCAAGGCCAGCAAAACCCTTGTCTGCATAATAAGAACGAATGGCCTCCTTGGCCCTATCCATGGCCTCATAAAAATAAGCCATTGCAGGCTTCTCCCCATCTACCAAAACGTCTCAGAGTACACCATTTTTGCAATGGCTTTTCCGTCCTGTCTCCTACTATATCTACAGTTACACCAGTCATCAGACGCAAACATTTGCTTCAACTCGAACTGACATCAAAGCAAAGACTGAAGAGTAATAAAGTTTGTGGCAAAACGTGTGATCGCAGGATGCTGCAACTCCTTGTTTCTAGTGAACTTCCTCATGAGGCTAAGAACAAAAGCATGGTTATAAATAAACTTGGGGATGCTCCTAGCCATATCAACCACCTCCTTGATGGAGTGTTTCCCCATATCCTCAAGCAACAAATCGAGACAATGTGTTGCACACGCAGTCCAGCAGAATGTGTGATGCCTCTCCATAAGCATCTTGTCGGCAGACACATAATTAGTTGCATTGTCTGTTACGACTTGCACCACATTCTGCACACCAATCTCCCGAATGAACCCATCTAACAACTCACATATCGTTGTTGCATCTTTGATATGTTCTGATGCATCCACTGATTTAATAAACATGGTACCTTTAGGACAATATACCAAGAAATTTAGAATGGTCCTACCCTTCCTATCTATCCAACCATCAGACATCACTGTGCATCTAGTAACTTCCCATGTTTTTTTCAACTCCGCCAATCTAGAGTTGATGTCCTGCTTTTCTGCTTAAAGAATTGGCCCCCGCAACTCCTCATATGTAGCACTTTTGTACCCTAGGCTCACAACAACAATAGCGTCACACATTGGCTGCCAAAATGGATTGGTTTTGGTGATGCTGAGAGGTAAGTCGCTCCAGAAAAGACACCTCCCGATGACTATCTGCTTCTTGCTTCTCCTTTTTTTAACAAGTGATTCTATGCCAGGTTGTGATCCATTTCCTGTTCGTGGAACAAAAAATGATGACCTCGCACTAGCAGGTGATGCTGTGGAGCCCCTCCCACTACCCTCAGCATCAAAATCAGGAGAAGATATCCCTAAAAATCTACCTGCACGTTCAGCCTTGTTTCTTTTTGTCTCTTCTTTCTTTCTGTCTTTTTCATCAATTGCCTCAAGCTTTTTGTATAAGATCTGGACTAGAAATTGTACAAATCCCAACATCATGTCCAGTGAGTCTAGCCAAATGGTATTTCAATCGTGTAACCCTACATGTCATCCTGGTCCCACACAATTTGCATGTAAGATATGCCCGATTTGTCCCACCATCAGGCTCCCCATACTCCCAAAATGGGTCCAAGGCTTTTGGCATATTTGAATTTTGTAGTGAGCTAACTCAAACCTAGGGCACCAAAAAAATGGAATTAATAAGTAATAACCACATCATTTTACAAAATATTTTTTTTGCTACGTATTTGCAATGTGAATTCAATGAAAAACCATAAATGACAATAAGAGGGTGTATTTGAAAGTTTTAAAAAAAATTGAGTTTGCTCTCCAAATATGGAGAAAACCTTTGCATTTGCTCCTGGGCATGAAAATCATAGCAAAAAAAAAAAACAAGCAAAATGATTGTAAGCAAATAGGCAAGCAAGAATAATCTTAAAACTATCAAAAAATTCATTAACATAGGGGTTTATTTGAACATACCTGTTAATGGAAAAAATGAAATTGTCTCACTGTTCTTCAAGCTTAGATCAACAAAATCTTCATTGTTGGTCGTGATAATGGTTATTCAACACTCAAACCCTCCTTGTCAGCAAGCACATAGCTCTCCGCTTCCTTCTCTAGCAATCGGAAATGAAAATGATTGAAAAACAAAAAAAAAAATTGGACTTTTCTAGCTGCGGCAACATTTTTCGCTGTTGCCCGGTGATATTTTAGATCGTAGCGCGATATTTCCCCAAGATATTGCCGATATTTCGAAAATATCACGATATTTTTATGGAGACAAAATATCGCGATATTTCTTTGGCAATATCTCGTCTCCCCGAAAATATCGCGATATTTCGGTGATATTGTCTTTAGTGAAATAAACAAACCATGAAAAAAATTGCAATAGTGAAGCATGGATTTGTGTTCATTTGTGATTAGTAGTTTAACTAATTTTGAGTTGATCAACATTTTTTAT
The DNA here is from genome assembly GCA_000404065.3 of Pinus taeda. Classification (NCBI taxonomy): domain Eukaryota; kingdom Viridiplantae; phylum Streptophyta; class Pinopsida; order Pinales; family Pinaceae; genus Pinus; species Pinus taeda. The sequence goes on from APFE030071457.1 coordinate 168,716, forward strand.
TTTTATCCAAAGTGATGATCTTATTTATGATATTGTATGTATGTATTTTCAATACTTATAGTATTATGCTTATGCAACATTGTCATTTGTTTTTCTTGTGTTTCTAAAAAAAATGTAATATTGTGATATTCCCATTACAATATGGAAAATCATGATGTTTTGATTTTATAATTGACATGCCCTATTGACATCCCATGTTCCGGCACCTAGAAGTTGGGGTATCTCTCCAATCATCCCCGAAGCTTGTTCCAGGTAATGTGAACTATTTGAATAACTTTACTGTATCCAACCGTCTCTTTTTAAGTTTGTCCATGACTTGATTACAATTCTCATAAATTGCTCCAAACCCCATAAAATGTATATGGTAGATGGGGTCAGCAAATTTTGTTTTATTAAAAATGTAGCTCTCTGCAACTAAACAATTTTTTAATTTTTTTGTAATATCCCTTTATGTGAAAACACTTATCTTATCGAATTTTGGGCTTCAGGCTTTATCAAACCGCTAGGGCATTTAGCAGTGTGTGAATTCTTATAACAAGAATAATGCACAAAATAATATAAAAATTGAAAGAATGTATGACATCCAACAACTGCCACTTTATTAATCTCAGGATTACGGTTATTAATGGGAACCTGGAAACATGATTACGAAACTCAGAAACTGTAACTTTGTAATTGTACATCGACAGGATTTATCATTTCTAACCTTCTCCAACGGACAATCGAGCAGTCGATGACCTGAGCTCGACCAACGAAAAGTTGAAAACTCAAATGATGACCCTTGAACGAAAACAACCGCACAACGAGCTCAAACGCTGACCCTCGATCGACGAAAAATCTCAGTCTTCACTGTTCGCTTCAACACGTGGCCACTAGCAATCGCTAGCGACTCAAGCTCAAACTCCACTTCCAGGCTCTAATGCACAATGCGGTTTGTCCGACGTTTGGAAAGAAAAATGTTAAGGATAACGTGAAGGTGAAACCATGAAACCCTAAAGTGAATAGCTGCATGAATTTTAAAGTGCAAACATGATTTTTTGGAATGTTCCCAACGATCAAATTCTTGATCCGTTTCCGGAAATCTGGATACAGATCACGATTTTATCGGATCCGTATCCAAATTTCCGGAAATGGGCCAAAAACTGCCAAAAAACTCCAAAATGCGGGAGAAAACGACAGTCATGGAAACGAGAATTAAAAAACGACATAAAAACGTATTCCATACATTTCCAACCCGTTTCTTACCAAATTCCATTTCGGATCCTCACCTAGGCGTTTCCGGCAACTTTGGCCCAAAAGCTTCAAGAACAATTGCTCAAATCTCAAGTTTTGATTCGAATCTCTAGCTCTTATTCAGATCTCCCATTCTCCTTCTAGTCTTTCTTACCCCAAAACCCCCTCCTTTGGTGTCTCTGCATACTTGGGATAAATACCCTTCCTAAGTGGTCACCACCCTCATCAGATTCTTTTTATAGATATAACTTATAAGCTTTGCTGTAACCGGGAGGTGAGGGTACGTATATATATCTTGATATGTTTGTCATGTTTAAACTTAATAACTTTAACTTTTATAAAATTTAATTATAAAAAAAATGAATAGTTATACATATATATCAATTTTTGTTATATTAATTTTGTAATTTTAACTTATAAATATATATTTATATACATATATATATCAACAATAATTAACTTATAACTTTAACTCTATAGTGATCAATATTTACATTAAAAGGATTGGAATTGTAAATTTTAGTTAACAACCTTATAAGTATGAAGTATTTAAAATGTATATTTTGAGTGTTGAATTTTAGGTAATATGTCCCTTCTCAATAATTTAGGTATTTAGCCCCGTTTTCATTCATTTAAACATTTTCCTATTTATTTAATACGTATACTAGTGCAAGAGATGTGATGTATGCATATGTAGCTATCAAGCTTCTGTGATCCATATTACATTAAGAAGAGTCTTTTCGGTAGAAATCACATAGGAGAAAAATTTTGCCGACGCATTTCGAACCAGCTAGTGAAGTGAAAACTTCTTGATAAACAGAAATATATGTATAAATATCTTATTAAAAATGAATTGACAGATGATGATTGTTACATTGGGGTTTTCCTGGCTTATATATCGCCATGGGCACCCTTTGGGGAAAGGGCGTGATCTTATGATCGTGCCCTTTCGTCTACTTTAACCTAAAATTAAATAATAAACCTAAAACTAACTAATTTTTTATATAACATTGCCTTCCTCTCGAAAGAATGCTTTGTCCTCAAAGCATACATAACGATGGATGTTGTTGACAAAATGCTTCATTTTTCCAAGAAGCTTCTTCTTCGGGTAAGTCCTTCCACTTGATCAAATATTCCTTGATAGTACGATATCAAAGCTTTCTTTCTCTAGTAGACAAAATACCCTCTGGTTCTAGAATGACTCTTCCCTCATCATCTAAGGATGGAAGCGTTGTCTGCGCTGTTTGATTGTTACCTAGTGCTCTTTTAAGGCAAGATACGTGGAAGACATTGTGAACAGGACTTGTCTCTGGAAGGCTTAAACCTTGCGCAACTTGGCTAATCTTTTTGTTGATCTGATAAGGTCCATAAAACTTTGGTGCCAATTTGTTTTTTCCTTTTTGTTTTAAGGATAATTGTTTTTATGGTTGGAGCTTAACAAGTAGCCATTCTCCGACTTCAAACTCTCTTTCGGTTCTGTTACGGTCTACTTGTTGCTTCATACGATTCCTTGCATTATTCAGGTTTTCTTTTAATATTTGGACAATTTTTTGGGTTTCTTCTAGTTGATCTTTAACAGTAGGTAGATTTGTCTGGACAATAGCTAGATCCTTCTATTTCGAGGATTCATACCCATATAAAGCTTGAAATGGCGTCATTTTTGTTGATGTATGATAAGTGGAATTATACCACCACTCAGCAAGATGTAACCATTGAGCCCACTTATTTTGTTTTTTTGTAGCGTAGCAACGTAGGTAGGCCTCCAAACATTTATTGACAACCTCTGTTTGGCCATATGTTTGAGGGTGATAAGCGGAACTCATATTTAGGTAGGTTCCTATATGGCTGAGCAATTCCTTCCATAAATTACCTTTGAAATTGACATCTCTATTGCTCACAATGACTTTCGAAAAACCGTGTAACTTATATATATTTTTGCAAAATATTTCAGTGATTTCTTTTGTTGAGTATGACTTCTTTATTGCCATAAAGTGAGCATATTTGGTGAGTTTATCGACTACTACGAAAATCTTATCCTTGCCTTCAGATACTGGTAATCCTTCAATAAAGTCCATCAAGATTTCTTCCCATTTCTGATTTGGAATTTTTAAAGGGTGAAGTAATCCTGGTGTCATAATATTTTTACTTTTATTCCTTTGACATGTATCACATTTTGCTACATACTTCTGAGTATCACGATTCATTCCCTTCCAAAAGAAGGCTTGACGTGCATTGTAGTAAGTCTTAAAGAATCCTACATGTCTAGCCGATGGTGAGTCATGTGATTCCTTGAGTATCTTAAACTTAAACTTGGAATTTGTATTTAGATAGATTCTTCCCTTGTACCATAGGATATCATTCTTCCACTCAAATTTTGAGTTATTGGGAAGGTTATTGATTATTGTCGTTATTTCTGGATCCTTGGCATACTCACTTCGAATTTCGTTAAGCCACTCAGGGACAACAACCGAAATTGCAAGTAGTGTTGGTTCTTCATCTTTCCTGGATAAGGTGTTAAACCCCTATACTACTAGTGTAACCCCTTATTGTTATTAGTACAACCCCCTTATTATATTGATGTACCCACATAGTCCCCATATTGTTATTACTGTGCCCCATAGAATCCCTCTATTGTTATTTTGTGGCTTTATATTATTATTGTTAGGTCGGCTGGTTATATTGTGACTCCTTAGACTCCTATATATAGAAAGAGGTTTTGTCATTTGAATCATCCAAGAATTGTTCATTTATGTAATGTAAAGGAGGTTTCCCCCTCAAAGAGGTTGAATTCTAAGGCATTGATCTATCTTTTCTATCTTTTCTTGAGTTGGTTTCATAACACTCATTCATAAAAAGGCTTCTAAGGACCAGTTGGTAACCTTTTGTCAATTCAATTTTGGAGCTCTCCCATTATTCTCTCTCTCTCATACTCTTGGAGACTTAGAGTTTTATTGGATCACTCTTCGTGGGTGTGGCATACTTGGATTCTTCGAGCAAGAAGGCAAATGAAGAGTAGGAAAGCGCAAGAGGGCATCGGGATCAACATCTACATTAAATTTGCTTGCATGTACCAAGTTGCATGTATGTTTTCTTCACTAGTTTTGGCATTTATGGCATATGCATGTGGATTCTTGGTCATGATTTGTCATTGGCATGGAGGATTGCCTGGATTGATAGTGGATAACCTAGCCTTTCCATTTCTTGGATTGCCATGGTGATTGTGGGTTTACTTTCATTATTTGTTTTTGGTTGGTTCTCATGTTTCCTTAGCTTGGGTTGAGTTATTAGTTAATGGAAGCCCTGGTTGGACAAACGCTCTGGAAGCCCTGTAACAACTTGGGTTGAGTTACTAGTCTTGGAAGCCTTGGTTGGACAAACGCTCTGGAAGCCCTTGGTGGGTTGGATTACTAGTCCTGGAAGCCTTGGTTGGAATAAATGATCTTGAAGCCTTGGAAGGCTTGGATGGAGACCAATCTAATGATGGTTTTGTGATGTCCGAACATGAGGTGGAACCATTGTTTGATGTGTTGAGGTGGATGGCCTTTGGAAGCCTTGGATGAGTTTTGATTGATGTGTTCTATGAGATCCCATATTCATGCTTGGAATATGGCACATGGGTGAGTGACTGAAGAGAGATTTGGCTCAACCATTCGAGTGGAACATGGAAGTCCCATCCTAGGTTTGGATTTTGCATCATTAATGAAATGTTACTTCTCTTTGTATTTCTATGAGCATTGATTATATGTGGTCTATATGGCTATATTTCACAAGTATTTATGTTGCTATTATGTTGGTTATGTATGTATGTTATGACAACAACCATGTATGGCTTTCATCATGTTTTTACTTGTAATTGGATGATCAATGTATCTATGACCTAATGGATGGAATGACAGTTGATGTATTGAGGCATCAATGGTTCTTAGCGATTCTAAGCTAAGTATGAGACCCTTATGCTCAGAACGGTTATTTACACTTGTAGATTACATATTCATGATATGTTTGATGAAATGTGTGTCATGGCTAATAGGGGTCCAGTCAAGGTCTTAAACAAGTATTTTATTTAATACTATCATTTTGCATGTTGTTTTATTGTTCTGAAGGGATGGTTCAATTCTGGGCAGTAACCTGGGCTCTAGCCATGAAAAAGTGGTTCAAATCCCAGCATCTTTGGCATGGCATTGACAAATTTAGTCTCTAGTCACTGACAGACAAGCCTGTGAGAGCGACTTTGGGTTTCTAGATGTTGTCATGCCTATAGCATGAGAGCGACTAAGGCTTAAGTTATCCAAAAGTTTAGTGGGACCCAAGGGTAATCTATCTAAAGTATTGGATTGGTTCCTGGGGGTCTTGTAGCTGATGTTGAATGACTGTATGGTGTGTTTCTGTCGGTTCCACTTCCTTAACGTGACTTAGGAGGTTGAATCATATCATAATGGCTTCTCATTGCATGTTTATCCCGACTGGCCAGGTGCTTGGTGTGGACGGTGTTGGACCTGCCAACATGTCAAGGGGATCTCCCCGATAAGAAGTCCCAATTAGACCTTAGACCGCTTTGTTGAAAAATGTGCAACAAGAAATGTTAAATTTAGAATGCGCTAAAAAATAGACCTGCTAAAAATAGCATGTCTAAAAATAGTAGTTTGGCCAGTGAGGTCATTGGACACATTAGGTGAGAGGTGAAACTGCTAAAAATAGAAAGTTCTAAAAATAACATTTTTGGGTCCCTTCCTATTTATAGCAGTCCATAGTCTATCTATAGGAAGTAAAATTAATTTTGGTCTTAACAGTAGTTGGAAATATTAATAAATTAATTCTCCATGAGCTAATTAGTTAAGGAAAATCAAACTTGAAGTCTTTGTGAGAACATGCAATTATTTCTCCACTAATTGGGGAATGTGTCCTTGATTTGCTCCACTGATTGAGGAATTAAGGATGAGTTCTATAATGAGAGAATCAGTTGACTTAGTTTAACTTAGTCAAGTCCAGTTAGATTATTTTAACAAGTTGTGAAAATAATAAAATATAGTTTGTTAATGCTTGCATGCATGTGACAACTATTATTTTAGATAACCGAGGATTCACTCATGGATAACTGTTGCATGTCAGTTCTGTCAAAGACGCAGTTGAGATCATATGTGGGACAGTGTACTATCAGATGCTTGGATATTTCTAGTAAGTATTCCTTGCATGGAGAAGGATCTATTATAGGAGATTAGAGGACTTGTGGCCTATATATTGAGGCCTAGGTAGTCCATGATTTTCATCTTCTGATTGAAGATCATCAGGATCTTCTAATTATAGAGAGAGCAGGATAGCTATTGAGCTGATTCTTTTTGTATGTTGTTGAGGATCTCCACTTGATTGATAATACAGAGATGGGGTTTTAGGCTGGTGCTTTCCCCTGGTTATATCTTTTGCATTGTGTGTGTTTGATTTCTCCATATTAGTTATATGTGTTCTTATTGATGTTGCTCATGGTTGATTAAGCTTCCACTAAATTGTTTGTAGAAGTAGATCAAGTGTTTTGCTTTAGTAAATTGCATTACCGGTTGATCTACAGGTGGGAAATTTCTACATGGTATTAGAGCTAGTTGATTTGTAGAAAAAATTCTACATGGTATCAAAGCTAGCTGATTTGTAGGAAAAATTCTACAAAATTCTACATGCTTGGTGTAGGAGTCCGAGTAGTGGGTCATAAGGTAATGCCTTGACCGTGATGTCGCACAAAGGCAAGTAAGATAACTCTGTCAGTAGCAAGGGTGTGACTGATGCAGTGAGTCAAGGAATGAGTATGAGAGGTTCCAACACTTCAAATGGGGGGAAGGTGAAGGTGAGTTCCAGGTTGAAAGGGATCAGTCCCAATTGGCTAGGAACACACAACATAAAGGACATGCACAACTTCCGGTAGAGCAGTCGACATGGATGTGGCAGTCACAACATACAAGGTAAGATAACACGAACAACACTCATAGATCAGTCCGAGACGAGTGTGACGGTTGATATAAAAAGGTTCAGAGAAAGGCTTGTCTGGTGTCTGGCAGAGCAGTCGACATAGACGGTGGCAAAATTAACAATATATGCAACACATTAACAACAAGATTCATATAATTGCATGCAAATCAGTTCATATACAAGTATGTAAATTAAACAACATATATCATTAAGGCAAATGGAGCAGTCAAACTACACTAACAACATATGCATGAAAACTTGTTGGCTTTTATTATATAAAGAAGTGTAAGTCACAATCATACAATACCCCATGTAAACCTGCTAGCCCCATCAGTGGAACATTACAGCCACATCCGCCTGCCCCTCCAAAGAGATGTACTAGCTCCGTGCAGTGGAGAAGCCAAGGCGTGTTACAATACTGTCCAAACCTTCTTCAATATAGTCTTAATAGAAGGTTGGTTGACCAAAATCCCTTACATTGAGTTATGAGGGACTATCTATAGCAAAGGGTGGGGTGACCCTTGACATTCCTCTTTGTGACAATTCAACTACCCTCATGAGTCTTCACCTACTCTATGATTGTTACATCCACCTGTTGACACTCGACTTACGCTTGATATGACTCAACATTACAATGCACATGTACTCATGTGAGACAACATGGCTTGAGAAAGCCTTGCAAGACATCACTAACACTTGATCCGTTGTGGTGAGAACAACTCTTTGACATGCTTGTGATGGTGAAGTGGGTGAGTTGATGTCAAGCTTGGTCGTCCATGATGGTGTGCATGTACCTCATGGTGAAATCTTGTTGAAGCGAACTCTTGCCTCCATTGCAACCGATGCATTGGTTCGTCCCCTTCATCCAACTCGTCTGCTAACATGCGCATGGTATTCTTAGGTACAGTTGAACCAGAAACACACTGATGCATAATGTCTATGTTGATCTTCAAGTATGTGCTGGTAGTCATGCACATCAACTTGTTGAAGTGCATGTTCAACCTCGGTTGGACTTGCTTCTTGTCTTTGCCTTGGTGAGAGTGTTGAATGGGTTGGATTGCATGCATTCGCTCAACAACATGCATGTTGTTGGATCCTTTGCATGCAATCAACAACACTGCTCACCATGTTTTCTCTCTGTCAGCTGCTGGGATGGATCCTTAACTTGTACTGGTGCAATTTCATCCGTGAGTGCATGTCACGCCCACTATTGTTCCTATTCCTGCTGAAACCCATTGGATTGTCTGTGCAGCGTCATGTTCTTCCTAAGTTCCTGCTTCAACACATGCCACTCCTTATTTGTTCCATCTTCTGCCTTCACGCGATCTTCATGTCACGCTGTCACTTCATAGCCCGAGTCTCCAAAGTTGCTTTCATTATCAGTAGATCTGCTTGATCTTGCAACTTTGCTTCGCCTCTATGTTGTCAACAACCTTCCTTTTGCATTCGTTGCGTTCGTTGCATTCGATATGTTGCCTTCAGTTGTTGTTCATGATGATGCTCGTTGTGATGTTGCTGCTTGATGTCCTTGTCCATGAACAACTTGATATCTTCATGAGTAGGTAAGCCCATGGACACTTGATCGACTGCATCCCCAAGCGTGCTCCGAATGGTGTCTTCGTCTCTGCTCTCTTAGAAGCCATTCTACCTGTATTGCTGAGAGGCAAATGAACACCTGTGATACCTGGAGACATGGAAACAATCATAGCAAGCAATCTGTCAGTTGAAAACCAAAATGAACATGAGAACTAACTTGCAACATACTTGGGTGAATGATCATGAAGGTTAAGCAATTTCAGCTGGGAGGTCGGGAGACCGATTGCCAAGACTACACAAGGGACAGTTTGAGCTGCTGAGAGACTGGCTGACTACTGGAACTACATAATGCACAGTCTAGTCAGGTAGTTGGTTGTTGGGATTGCACAATGCGCGATTCCAACTGGGAAAGACTGCTGGCCCAAGGACAGATTTGCGCAAATTTTGGGCCAAGCAACCACTGACCTCCAGAAATGCGCAATTCAATCCAGGAGGCCAATGTTTGTCCAGAATGCACAAATATGGAGAGGAAGGTGAGCCTTCCTTCTCCAGATTATGCAATGCAGCCTTGGTGAAGGCAAAGACTGGGCCAAGGTTCGCCCGACTCACAGACGGGCAACTGAAAGTAAGTAAGTCGATGAAAAGCATGGCGACACTAAATGATAGTAGAAGTGATAATCAGTGCATGCAAAATATGAATGGAATTTTAAGCAAACAGATCAACATGCATGTGGGTGAGGTCATTCGCCGGTGGGGCGAACATCTGTGCAAAACAGTTTCATGCATGCGACAACAATGAGATAGCAACGAAAACTAAAACAGAGCTAGAACAAGATAGTGTACATGTAAACGACAACAAGCGTTCAAAGAAATCATGCAAACAATACTCATACAAGCGAAATGATCCAGATTTAAACAGGAACGCAACAAATTATAGAGATAACCATAAACACAGAGATGCATCAGAAAGAATACTTCATTTCGTTAATGTAAAATACTGAAATATGCTTACAAACATAAATGTAAATAAACTAGCTAGGGCGATGGTAGCTTATCTTTGAGAAGAGATGTGGCGACTACATGCCTCTGAATTGTCTTACAATGAGGCTCGAAGGCCTATTTATTGTTGTGAAACAATGGAAAACCCTAAACATCCAAAAACCTAACCTTAGAAGATGAAACGCCAAACTGTGGGCCCCGGTTGGGTAAATTGGTACATCAACTTCCCGGGGTCGTAACTTTGGCATACGATCTCCATTTGACGCGCGCAATACTTCGTTAGAAAGATCTATCCGAGGAATACAACTTTGGAAAGAGCAACATTGTTCTTAGTTTTCCCAAAAAATGTCGTTTAGGGCCTCAAAATGGCTCCAGAAGTTCAGGGCCCAAAAAAACTGCTAAAAATAGCAAATTGTGTTACAATTAAGGAAACTGAAAGAGACAGTTGTGGGGGTCCAAGTGGGATAAGTGGGTGGCCACCAACATCCACCTAGATCATTCCTCCCCCATTAGGAAGCAATGGTCCCCATTGCATTGAGTTCCTCCATGAGATGAAGAAACTTCTACTAAACTTGGTCCTTGTTGAGTTGTTCTACAACCTCTGATGTGTCCAGTAATGGTGGGAAGCTTGGTCGAGGACGGTCCACATTGAACACTCGGTGCAAGCGAAGTAATGGGGGAATGTTGTGCTCCAAAGCATTGTTTTCCACAACCTCGGTAATGGTGTAGGAACCATATTGGAGTGGTATGAACTTCTAATGGGCTCTTGTGAGGCGTTCTTTCTGCAGATGAAACCAGACTTTGTCACCCACTTGAAACTTGTGTGGTACCTGATGTTGATCATGTCACTGCTTTTACTTGGAATTTTCCATAATGGAGCGGAAATATGTCGACACGTTGGGTAGAGGTGCTCCAGAAGTCAGATCGGACGAATGCTTGACTTAACAGTGCAACGATACCCCTGTGGGTGAGGAGAAGATGACCATATCCATCTATTGCTACTGTTGCGTGGAGGAACCCTTCGCAAGGGTCATGGATGTGGCAATGATCTTCCCCTTACTTTGGGAGCGAACCAGACAAAAAATGAATTTCCTAGTCTATGAGATGAGCTTGCTGCATTTCTTAGCAAAGATCAAAGAAGTGGCGGTAGGTGGGGCCACCTCCGATATCTTGTATTATGAATTACACAAAGAAATAATAATAGAGCAAGGCCTTGACTCATACACAGCATGTCGCTTCCACAAGTATGGTTGGCCTAATAATACATCACAAACATCCAGAGGTGCAACATCACACAATACCTCGTCTGTGAAGGGCTTGATGCTGTAGGGAAGGTGACACTGCTGGCGAACTCGGAGATCTCATCCTTGGTGAAGCCACCCGATACTGTAGGGCTGCGGGTGTGGTGTAGTCGGTAGGCCCAACTACTTCACGACCTCTGCTGAAATGAGGTTCTTTTGGTTCCCACTATCAACAATGAATTGCAACGACGAACCCTTCACCCACATCTGTGAGTGGAAAAGACGCTCCTCCTCCTTTGGATCTTTGGGCTCATTCTTCTGGATCTTGGCGGTGGCAACAATGGCGCTAGTCTCCGCATCAATGATCTACTTCCCTTTGCCATCCCCCTTGTCGGGTTCTGACTCAGGTTCGGAACATGCATCTGATTCGGAAGCCTTCAACTCGACCACCAGCGACTGCTTGGTTCGACACTTACTTGTGTTATGAGTGGGGCCCTTATAGAACTCACACCACTTTCCTGTGTCCTTTTTTGACTTCATGGTGTTTTTCTTTTCTTGTGGCTTTGACAGATTGTCTTGGGTCACACCACCTTGGCTTTGTCCTTTGGTCTTTGAATTCGCAGATCCAAAGTTTTGCTTCTTCTGTTTAAACTTTTGCTTGATTTTGACAGCATATCGATACGTCGTGCCGAGCGAGGAGATGTTCATGAAATCCATCTCATCCTGGATGTATCTATGTAGGTAGCTGCGATATTTGAGTACCAAATGTAGCTCAAAATCCTTGATATCCAACTCTGTACGAAGGGTATGAAAAATGTTTGTGAACCCCAACACATCTTGGTCCCTTCCTTTCCGCAGCGTGATCCACTTTATGTATTTGTCCTCATAGCTTTTGACAGGGTAGTACTTCTCCATGATGGCATCCCAGAATGAATTCCAAGTGGGTGTGGCTGAAAATAGTGAGCCCGTACTTTCATCCTTTTGCTCGCAATAGGTTTCCCACCTATCCTTGATGTGGGGGGCTGCTTTGAGAAGAGCAAAAATAATCTTTTCCCGACTGGAAAAATCATGAACAAAAAAGTACCCTTCTAGCATATTTAACCATTTGTCTACGACATCTGCGTCTATCTGACCCTTGAATATGGGGATTTCAAAATTAACTTGTACCTTAAAGGGTGTGGCATTTCTAGAGTAGCTTTTGGAGGTTGATGCGTCGCCCTTGGGTAGCTGCTAGAGGATCTGGGCAAAGTTTTCCATCATCGCGTTCCTTTGTCGCTCGAGGGATTCTTCGAGCAAGATTTTGATAGGATCTCCTGCTCCCTTGTCTTTCTTTTCATCTGCCATGGGAGGCCATCAGGATTTGCGAGGCTGGTCTTGCAAAGGTTCGACTAGTTCAAGCCCTAACTCCTTATATCCCAACCTCATTGGGGACATGCAAAGAAAAATAGAGAAAAAGTAGACTACTTTGATACCACTAATCCAGATTTAAACAGGCATGTAACAACTTACAGAGATAACCATAAATACAGAGATTCAACAGAAAGAATACTTCATTTCATTAATGTAAAACACTGAAATATGCTTACAAACATAAATGGAAATAAACCAGCTAGGGCGATGGTAGCTTATCTCTGAGAAGAGATGTGGCAACTACATGCCTCTGAACTGTCTTACAATGAGGCTCGAAGGCCTATTTATTGTTGAGAAACAATGGAAAACCCTAAACATGCAAAAACCTAACCTTAGAAGATGAAACGCTAAACTGTGGGCCTCGTTTGGGTAAATTGGTACATCAACTTCTCGGGGTTGTAACTTTGGCATATGATCTTCATTTGACGCACACAATACCTCATTATAAAGATCTATCCAAGGAATACAACTTTGGGAAGAGAAAAATTAGACCATGGACCCATGTTGCTCCCAGTTTTCCAAAAAAACGTCGTTTAGGGCCTCAAAACGGCTCCGGAAGTTCAAGACCCGAAAAAACTGCTAAAAATAGTAATTGTGCTACAATTAAGGAAACTGAAAAACTTAGAGAGACAATTGTGGGGGTCCAAGTGGGATAAGTGGGTTGCCAGCAACATCCACCTGGATCACAAAAACCCAAAAAGCGACAAAAATGCAACACAAGGCATGGGAAGCGGGCTTACCCCAAAATAGCTGAGCTGAATGTGCCGACTACTCCTAGATGTGATGTGGGATGTTAGAGCTGCAAGGTTGATGTGAGGAATGAGCTCTGCAACGTCTGGTTGATGAGTTTTGATAACATCGAGGTTGTGACGCGCATGCCATAAATCTAGGGGAAGCGACACTTGGTGGGAGGTTTCTGAATTGCTCCTTACATGTAACCTCCAGCAGCTAAACATAGATCCATGAGACAAGGGATGTCTTTGCATGCTACCTTGGGAGAAGCAACATATGCATGCAAGTTTGTTTTTCTTGGTCACGGAGGGAACCAGTCAACTCAGTTGCACATGCAAGCGACTGCTCGACTGCTGGAGAAAAATGCGCATTCCTGACTGTAGGTTGGGTTGACTGCCCAAGGGGATTGTGCAATTTTTAGGCCCAGCAGCTGATTGTTGCCCAAATTTGTGGAAATCCTTGGCTGAATAGCCTGTTGATGGGAAAAATTGCGCAAATCCTGCTAGGAGGGTTGGCTAGTAGGATTGCGTAATCATGGAGACCAGCGGGCTGTCAGAGAGGATTGCGCAATTCCTGGAGGGAAAGGTTGGTTTCCCTCTAGGAATGCACAATTTTCAAGGGGAAGCTACTCAACCTACAGATGGAACAAGTCCGGGTGAGCAGCATGTGAAGGGAAAAGATCAAACTGTGATCGACAGGTTGCCATTGAGCAAGAAAGACACTGAAGCTTGAGGACTTGACGAAGCAATGCAAGCTACTATGAAGGTTGGTAGGGGGGCTCCAAAACAGGCTAAGGCAAAATTTTGGAGGGTGATTGTAGGCGCTACAACACTTGGCGACACACAGGTAGAACTCCAGCTCTCTGAATGGACCTTGTTCTTGAAAAGCGGGTTTAACACCTCTAGAAGTATTGTTCAATTTTCAGTTCATCTTGGTTTCACACTAACTTGATTGTAAGATGTAGCATCTACCAAGCCCTTGGTTGATTCACACACATGCCAAGCCAATGAAACACATTTTTTTTTATTGGGGTTGAGGGGTATATAGGTGCACAAGCAGTATAGTCGTCAGAGTCTTAGTTTCATCTCTGGTGTTGCTCCGCTGCCAGCAGGCTTGGACAGTACCCTGGTGGAGTCACATAGGAACACAAGCATGGCTCTACTGCCAGCGAGCCTAGTCAGTACCCCGGCGGAGTTACTTGCATCACCTCCCTGTGTAGGAAGCCTTTCTCTTCTTTCACCTTATTCATTTTTCATTTTTTGACTTTTCATTTTTTTCATTTTTCATTTTCATTGTGCATAACACTTATTCATTTCTGAGGCGGAAGAGGGATCCTGAATTATTGAGAGAATAAGATGTTGTTCCATTAGATAAGTAGTGTAATGTATCCCTTATGTGCTTGTTAAGGTTTTCCCCCTCACCTTACTCTACTTGACTGAGCTGACAAGGGTTAACCCAAAAACAATCGATTATAAAAGGTGACACTAGTTAGTGCACAAGCATTGTGTTTACACCAAGGTTCACTTCGAAGAGTAAGTATTTTCCTTTGACGTACCATGGACTAAGAGTAACAAGTTTATCATATAGAGGCAAGATGACAAATATCCAAGTAGCGATAGCTATACAAACCCTCTTATAATTTACCTAGATCATTTCATGAATTACACATGGTTTCATGTGAACTAACCTACGAACAAAACAAGTGAACGAACCAACAACAAATCCAAGCAAAAGCAGAAGCAAAAATGAGAGCAAAGCAAGCAAACAAATCATGAAAGCAAACAAGCATGCAAGCAAACAACTGAAAGCAAACACTACTCCTAATCCTACACTAATGGTGCATGGGCCTGATCGTGTGAAGTGATACTTCCAATGCAGCCACTGGTGCATTGGTAGACCCATGTGGGTGAATGCGTGGTTCGCGAGTAACCCAGTTATGCAGATCAGCATACAAGAAAGATCTAACAGTGAGACAGCCACACTTCGTGTTTCAAAGTGCCCATAGGACATAAGTGAGTGCATGTGCATGACGAACAGTTTGTGGATTTATCATGGTGTTGTGTGACACTACGTGTAACTTTGAAGCAAAAGCACACTCTTGACTGAGACATGCAAGCAAACGAAAGAAACAAAGACAACTTGTGTCACGAATGAGTGCTTGCAATGTAAGACTCCTCCAATGCATGAGCAATGGGATTGTGCAGTTCTAGTGGAGGAAGTGTGATCTGTGTGTGATATGGATCTTCAATGCATACAGACGAGTGATGAGGAGCCTTGGGTGATTGAACAGTTTCATGATTAGAAGTGAGACTAACCCCAAGAAAGCGAGGGCCTGACATAACCATCAACTCGGGCTGAAGTGCCTCGATAGTCTTAGGTGTCTCAACTTCATCATCACGTAGATCCTCATAAACGGTGGCTTCAAAAGATCAACTACGATAGATTCGTGATCCTGATCAGAATTGGAAGCAAATGATCATGATTGCCACGATCAGAAAAATCAATGAATTCTTCGGCATCCTCATGATCAAATGAATCAAATGAATCAAACAAAGGGGTAGATGAAAAGCGAACGAACTCATCCTCTGTATTTCTGGAAAAGACAGATGAAGGATTAAGTGGATCTTCAATGAATAACTTATCTTCTCCATTGTCAAATGATGGACTAGCATTCGGTGAGTCCTGTGAATGATCAACAATGGGTGCATCCGTGGATGAAGACACACATGCAAAAACATGGATGGCAGGTTCACCAAAGAAGCTAGGAAAGAATGGAGGGGGCTTGGATGAAAGAGAGTCATCCTTCACCGAGTGTTGATGTTCAAGCTCCCACTCATACTCTTCATGAATGACAATGCATGTTGGTTGTGCAACACCAACTCCGTCAGTGGGTTGTTCCTCGTTCACAACAAGTGAAGAGTCCAGAATGGATGAACACAAGACAACATCATCCGGAGGAACACCTGAGTGTGAAGACGAAGTTTGAAAAAAAGAATGCATATGGGAACTTGAAGGACTCACAACCAACGCTGCGTGAAAATTGAGTGGAGTGACGTTGGGAGGGTGTGAAGGTTGAAGAGGTGTGCAAACATGATCCTCAGCATCATTGGGTGATGGTGGAACTATTGAATGAGAGGGAGGCAGACAGTGCCTACTCCCACATGGGATTGCGCAGTTCCATCAACGAAGAAGGTTGGGCAAGGCTTGACATCAAGATTCCTCTTGGGACATGCAGATTTGTTAGGATAGTACTCAAACCAGTCCTAGAGATAAGTGAACTTCATTTGGCTTTTCGGAGCTTGAAACTGCAAGTCACAAAAGCGTTGCCAAAAATCAATAACGGATTCATGCGGAGCCCTCCATTGTTGTAACAGTGTCTAGGCAAGATGGTCTGGATCAAAATGATAGAACGTGTCTTCAATATGATCAAATAAGTGCTCACATGAGTGCATGGTGTTAGCCAGTAGGCTGAGCACCCAACAAAATGGAGATTCACGACGTGTGTATGTAAGCAACAAACCAGCCTGTTCATCAGTAAACTCATCTTCTTCATAAATCATAGAAGGAAAGTTATGTAAGTGCTCACTCCAGGCCACTTCATCCTCACCATCATACGTGTGAGTGGAAAAGAGATCAAACAACTTCCCTAAGATGGAGACATCTTCACGATTAGGAAAACACCTTAGGGGAAGAAGAATGCAAGACTCCATGAAAGATATGCAAAAGTTCAAAATTGGATGAGAGGACATTGCTTGTCATCAAGCCCTCCTTTTAGCGCCAAAAATGTTGACGGTGTTGGACCTGCCAACATGTTAGGGGGATCTCCCCGATAAGAAGTCCCAATTAGACCTCAAGCCGTTTGGTGTAGGAGTCCCAACAGTTTTTCGTAAGGTAATGCATTGACCGCGATGTTGCACAGAGGCAAGTAAGATAACTCTGTTATTATCAAGGGTGTGACTGATGCAGTGAGTCAATGAATGAGTATGAGAGGTTCCAACACTTTAAAGGGGGAGGAAGGTGAAGGTGAGTTCCAGGTTGAAAGGGATCAGTCCCAAATCGGCTAGGAATACACAACACAAAGGACATGCATAGCTTCTGGCAGAGCAGTCAACACGGATGTGGCAGTCACAACATACAAGGTAAGATAACACGAACAACACTCACGGATGAGTCCGAGACGAGTGTGACGGTTGATATAACAAGGTTCAGAGAAAGGTTTGTCTGGTGTCCGGCAAAGCAGTTGACACGGACGGTGATAACATTAAAAACATATACAACACATTAACAACAAGATTCATATAATTGCGTACAAATTAGTTCATATACAAGTACGTAAGTTAAACAACATATATCATTAAGGCAACCGGAGCAGTCCAACTACAATAACAACATATGCATGAAAATGTGCTGGATTTTATTATATAAACAAGTGTAAGTCACAATCATACAATACACCATGTAAACATGCTAGCCCCATCAGTGGAATGTTACAGCCACATCCGCCTACTCCTCCAAAGAGATGTACTAGCTCCGTGCAGTGGAGAATCCAAGGTGTGTTACAATACTGTCCAAGCCTTCTTCAAGATAGTCTTAGTAGAAGGTTGGTTGACCAAAAGCCCTTACAATGAGTTATGAGAGACTATTTATAGCAAAGGATGGGGTGACCCTTGACATTCCCCTTCGTGACAGTTCAACTACCCTCATGACTCTTCACCTACTCTATGACTGTTACATCCAACTATTGACATTTGACTTACACTTGACATGACTCAACATTACAATGCATATGTACTCATGTGAGACAACATGGCTTGAGCAAGCCTTGCAAGACAACACTGACTCTCGGTCCACTGTGGTGAGACCAACTCTTTGAAATGCTAGTGATGGTGAAACTGGTGAGTTGATGCCAAGTTTGGTCGTCCGTGATGGTGTGCATGTACCTCATGGTGACATCTTGCTGAAGTGAACTCTTGCCTCCGTTGCAACCGGTGCATTGGTTTGGCCCATTCATCCAACTTGTCTGCTAACATGCGCATGGTCTTCTTGGGTACGGTTGAACCGGCAACACACTGATGCACAGTGTTCGTGTTGATCTTCAAGTGTGTGTTGGCAGTCATGTGCATCAACTTGCCAAAGTGCATGTTCAGCCCCGTTGGACTTGCTTCTTGTCTTCGCCTTGGTGAGTGCATTGAATGGGTTGGATTACATGCGTGCGCTCAATGACATGCATGATGCTGGACCCTTTGCATGCGATCAACTGTGTCAGCTACTAGGATGGATCGTTAACTTGTACTAGCGTAGTTTCATCCGTGAGTGCATGTTGCACCCACTGTTGTTCCTGTTCCTGCTGCAACTCATTGGACTATCTGTGCAGCTTCATGTTCTTCGTGAGTTGATGCTTTAGCACATGCAACTCCTTCTTTGTTCCATCTTCTGCCTTCGTGCAATCTTCATGTCACGCCGCCACTTCATAACTTTAGTGTCCAAAGTTGCTTTCATTATCAGTAGATCAACTTGATCTTGCAACTTTGCTCTTCATCTATGTTGTCAACTATCTTCCTCTTGCATTTGTGACATTCCCTGCATTTGTTGCGTTCGTTGCATTCGGTATGCTGCCTTCAGCTGCTCTTCATGATGTTGCTCGTTGTGATGCTGCTACTTTATGTCCTTGTCCACAAACAACTTGATGTCTTCATGAGTAGGTAAGCCCATGGACACTTGATCGACTACATCCCCAAGTGTGCTCTGAATGGTGTCTTCGTCTCTAAGTTCTTGGAAACCATTGTACATGTACTGCTGAGAGGCAGATGAACACCTGTGATACCTAGAGACATGGCAATACTCATAGCAAGCAATATGTCAGTCTAAATCCAAAATGAACATGAGAACTAACTTGCAACATACCTGGGTGAATAATCATGAAGGTTGCACAATTTCGCCCGAGAAGTCAGGAGATCTACTGCCAAGACTGTAGAAGGGACAATTCGGGCTGCTGAGAGACTGACTAATTGCTAGAACTACGCAATGCATAGTCTAGTTGATAGTTGGCTACTGGGATTGCGCAATGCGCGATTCCAGCTGGGAAAGACTACTGGCCCAGGGACATATTTGCGCAAATTTTGGGCCAAGCAGCCGTTGACCTCCAGAAATGTGCAATTCAGTCTAGGAGGCCAGTGCTGGGTTAGAATGCACAAATGTGGAGAGGAAGGTGAGCCTTCCTTCTCCAGATTGCATAATGTAGCCTTGGTGAAGGTAGAGACCTATCTAAGGTTGGCTCGACTCGTCGACGGGCAACTGAAAGCAAGTAAGTCGATGAAATGCATGGTGACACTAAGTGATAACATAAGTGATAATCAATGCATGAAAAACATGAATGGAAGATTGAGAAAACATATCAATATGCATGTGGGTGAGGACGTTTGTTGGTTGAGTGAATGCCCGTGCAAAATAGTTTCATGCATACGACAACAGTGAGATAGCAACAAAAACTGAAACAGAGCTAGAACAAGCTAGTGTACATGTAAACGACAATGAGTGTTCAAAGAAATCAAGCAAACAATACTCATACAAGCGAAAACCCAAAAAGCGATAGAAATGCAACACAAGGCATGGGTAGCAGGCTTACCCGAAAACAACTGAGTTGAATGTGCTGACTGCTCCTAGATGTGATGTGGAGCTACAAGGTTGATGTGAGGAATGAGCTCTGCAGTGTTTGATTGATGAGTTTTGATAACATCGAGGTTGTGATGCACATGCCACAAATCTAGGGGAAGCGATACTTGGTAGGACGTTTCTGAATTGCTCCTTGCATGTAACCTCCAACTGCTAAACATAGATCCTTGAGACAAGGGATGCCTTTGCATGCTACCTTGGGAGAAGTTGCCTATGCATGCAAGTCTGTTTTGCTCGGTCTCGGAGGGAACCTGTCAACTCAGCTGTACATGCAAGTCACTGATCGACTACTAGAGAAAAATGCGCATTCCTGACTGTAAGCTTGGTTGACTGCCCAAGGGGATTGCACAATTTCTGGGCCCAACAGCTGACTCTTGCCTAGATTTGTGCAAATCCTGTGCTGAACAACCTGTCGATGGGAAAAATTGCGCAAATCCTAGAGATCAGCAGGATGTAAGAGAGGATTGCATAATTCCTGGAGGGAAAGGCTGGTTGCCCTCTAGGAATGCACGATTTTCAAGGGGAAGCTGCTCAGCCTGCAGCTGGACCAAGTCCGAGTGAGCAACCCGTGAAGGGAAAAGATCAAACTGTGATTGATAGGCTGCCTTTGAGCAAGAAAGACACTGAAGCTTGAGGACTTGACGAAGCAAGGCAAGCTGCTATGAAGGTTGGTAGGGAGGCTCCAAAACAGGCTAAGGCAAAATTTTGGAGGGTGTTTGTAGCCGCTACAACACTTGGGTAGATGTGGAGGAGGGTGTTACACAAATATACACATCAAAACACCAAATTAATGTGGTTCACCCCATTGTAGGGCTACGTCCACAAGAACTGTTGCTTAATATAATGAATCTTTGAACAACAACTAGTTTTGGGCCTGCTCACTCAGCTGCAAACTCTTCTCTAGGTCTCTGCGCACTCAGTTGTAGACTCTTCTCTAGGTCTCTACGCACTTAGCTGTAGAGCCTCTCATTCGCTACCAAATTACAGGTCACGATAATAATTCACCCATAACACTGATCTAGATAAAATACTGATGATTCTCTTCTTATTATTTTACCCTATATATACAATTACATTGTAGGGTTACATAATCAAAATACCATGGTCCAAATACCATGAACTCCCTAAAACAAGCAACTATGGCCCCAAAAACATTGATCCCTAACAAAATTGCACACTTTTACAAAAAGGAGGGGCTTTGACCCACCATGAAGCCCTTATGACACTGTGTGGTATATTTAATTCCTCAAAATGCGCTCAGCTGCACGCTCCGCTACACGCTCCACTGCGCACTCCACCCTACAAAATGCAGAGCCTTTGCCAAAATCTAGGCCAAGTTGGGCTGCACCCAATAAGGGATGACAAAATTAAATAGAAACCTACCCAAGGCAAATACTAATGATGAGGGTCCTAGGGATAAAGAGAAGGCAAAGCGCAAATATGAACAAAACATAATAGAGAGGGAATCATAAGGGCGCCAAAATGAGACGTGAAAGAGTGGGTGAAATCCCAGAGGAAAAAGTGTCAGGAGAAGACCAACACAAGGCTACACTTAAATCAGTCGCCAAGAGCACAAATAAGAACTTTGGAGATGAAGAGGCCCAAGCACAAGAGCAAATGGAATTCCCTTTAACCTACAAAAGGAAGGAGAATTAAAAACATAATGAAAACTACTAAGGAAATGGAAGTTACTAATTGCATTGCAATACCATTAAGTTGAGGATGATGCAACTTCTTGAAATTGGTAATTGTTCAATTATAAAGGTTGATTTTTACCCAACCAGAGCATGGAGGAATAAGGCAATGGAGGGTAATGAGCTAAATTAGTGCATGTCCTTGTTGGCGAAACAATTTGGTTACACTAACTACCAGATGTTGTCTAACAAGACATAGAATGAACTAGAATATTCGGAGCCATAGTTAAATTTTTCCCTTGCTCAAGAACCCCACGAGTGAAAACACAATTGCCAAGAAATATGCATACAAGACAACTATGAGTTGAACACAGGCTAGCCTAAATGACAATTAGCATGTGTTAGGAGTGAAGTTATTAAGTTTATCATGGGGGCGTGCTGCCACATCCCTTGATCCTTTGGCTAGGTGGGACAACAACAACCCACCCCCTACCACCATTTTTGTCTCAATAAGCACCCCATTTGGGGATTAATGATAAAAACAATTAATATACAAATGAAAATATATACATTTGTAACAACATTCTAAACCATGAAGATTCATCCCCACTTTATCATGGAGATTCTTAATCTGTAAATGAGATTTGTTACAATACTACGAGGCAATACCATCGCTTATCAATATCATTTGCCGAAAAGACCATAACTCATCTCATATAAATTTTGTTCATATGACATTTTTGAAAATTAATGAATTTAATTAAAAGAAAAAAAAAGACATAACTACTTTGGAAATTTCAGCTTTTGATTTGTGTATATCACTAAGAATATTTTAAAATGTTCTATTGAGGTTAAATCCCTACCATCCACCTAATAATTATTGATAATTAAAATTAAATTCTAAAGGCTTATTCCAAAATAGACATTTTATCGACATAATCCAAACAATTTATTTAAGAAAAAATTCACAATATGTAAGTTAAATTAAAAGAAATTTAAAAAATAATGATCCATATCCCTACCCGTTATAGTTTAGAACTCCATCTTTAAATTTAATAAATAAACATATAATAATAATAAGAATATTTTTATACACATATAGTCAATTATGACTATCTTAAGTGGTTGGGAGCAAAATGGTTGTTATCTCCCCTACCCAAGGCCAAAGTTCAATTCCTTGGTAGTGACATGATGATAAGAAATATTTTTATACTAACCCTTAAAGAGAGGATAATTTCCCTCAAACCATACATAATGTCTATAAATTAACATTCATTTTATCATACAAATTAAAATAATAATAATCATTTATATGAGTAATTATGATATTCCAATATTTAAATAGTATCTATAAATTAACATTCATTTTATCATACAAATTAAAATAATAATAATAATTTATATGAGTAATTATGATATTCCAATATTTAAATTTAATTAACAAACATTAAAAAAAACTTAATAACTACAATAAATTCCTTTTACACATATATATAATCAATACTATGGATATTATATTAAAAAATTAGTATTTTTATACCTACATATAAAATAATATTTCATTTTAGTGGTTTCCGCTCTGGTTACTAATACATTTCCAAAACTCCAAAAATAATATTTCATTTTATGGTTTCCCCCTAGTACTAATGGACATTTCCAAAAACTCTAGAAAGCAGATGCAATTCACCCCGCAAAGGTTAAGCATTAACCAATGGGAATATAGAGTCACTATACTATATTAAAATTAAAATAATTTAAATTCGAATTTAAATTATAATCTTTTAGATTTTCATTATTTAAATTTAATTAATAAATATAAAAAATTAAGAATTACAATAAATTTGAGAATTATTGTAATTCAAATCCGTAATTTATAATATTTAGAGTTTCATATTTAAATTTAATTAATAAATTTAAAAATTACACACTATATATATATATATGTTGTTTTCTAGGGTTAGTTTAATTTGTTAAGCCTTTGTTGTTAATTTTTTTTGCTATTGAGAAATCACACGTTAAATTTCCTACACTTCTAAGAGGTCACAGTTCTTTCTTGAGTCCTCTTAAGGGGTGAGGGTTCCTTGTTGAGCCCAAAAAAAATTTGATCTTTTCGAGTGTCATGTAGACATCTCGCAAACCACATAAAAAAGATATAAAATCAATGCTATGTATACCATATTAAAAAAAACAATTTTTAAAAATTTATAAAACATGTCAAAAAAATACTAGATATAGTATATTATTAAGAATCAATCTACATAGATTTATCGAATTTAAAAAAAAAAACCAAAACATATCTGGTGTCTTAGCATATATAGAGATTTAATATTGAAAAAACAAAATTATGCAAACTTGGTAAATTTTGCATTAAAAAACTTTATTGTAGGAAAAATTTGATTTTTCTATTTTTAATGAATCCCAAATTAAAATAAATATATAAAAGTAACATCAAAGTTGTTAAAATTAACTATAAAATATAAATATCTAATAGGTTTTATTACAATGATGAATAAAAATTGAACTTCATGAAATTGAAAATATCCCATTCTAAATACATATGTTTTGCATATTGTTTTTCATAAAAAAAAAACAGGAAGAATGACCCAAAAAAAACAAAGGAAGAGGAAGAATTGGATGTTCACTATCTACGCTCTACCACAACTAGGTAGAAATGCAAATTGATAATTTGTGACATCACTGGCTTATCGAGGCTCGAAAGGAATCAATGTTCCAAGGGAGAGAACCAGGCATTCTAATCTAAATTGTGATCGCCCGCACAGAATTTGCATGGGGTTTGGAGGGAAAGTATCATGGTTTCAATCCGCGCCTTCCATGAACCAGAGTCTCTTCTGCTACTTGTACTCTGGTTATCTCAGTAATAAAGTATGGATGATGAAGGTGGCTAGGTAAATGGATTGATAACCCCGTAATTTCCCCTATCCATGTCCATTGTATATGACTACAGGGTTCCATGAAATTCCACTTCCAGGCTACGACGTCATTCAGGACTTTTGACAAACGATTGGTGGACAATAATTGGATAGGGTGCAGGTCAAAAGCCTATAACCAGGCACACGGTTTACATTTCGTTCACAAGCACAGACGTACAGATTACCATTCATCCGGGAGAACAGACAGATACACAGAAAGGAGGAGGCAGGTGATCTTAATACCGCTAAAATTCTCCGCATCAATCTCCAAATTAAATTCGCTGCAGTTACAAAGTTCACTGTTTTTTCTATCTTCCTCCCGATTTGTGAATGGACATTATTTATGTCGCGAGTGCCATAGTTTAACTGCATCTGATCCAATTCCCGCCCAATCATTTGTAGAGAGGAATGCTTCTGCTGATCCACCATTGGATTCTTCATCAATTCATTTATGGGCTTTGGTGCACCGAGTTTACGAAGTAATACGCCAATTTGGGTGGCAAAAAGATTCTTCCCTTAAGAAGTTATCGGCTAAGCTGACCCCAGAACACGTTGAGAAGGTTTTAGAGCTTCTCACCGATGCCAAAAGTGCCTTGCAGTTTTTCCATTGGATGAGGCAGGTCCCTGGTTATAAGCATAACTTTGATTGCCATGTGGTGCTGATAAATTTGCTCCTCGACGCCCAACTTTTTTGGTCAGCAAAGCATATTCGAACACTTATGATCCAAGTCTGTACCCGAGTGGAAGAAATAGAAAAAGTAATGCAATTCCTTAAAACATTGCAAAATAAGGGTTTCAAGCTCAATCTGCAAGCTTATAATACTTTGTTAATAGCTTTGGCAAGGCTCAACATGACCGATACTGCAGAGAGGGTTTATAGGGAGATGCTGAACAATGGGATTGAGCCAAGCCTTTTGACATACAATACTATGATTAATACACTCTGCAAGCAGGGAAAAGTGCAAAATGCTAAACAGTTGTTTAATCGAATTCTTCAAGCAGGTTGGTTTCCAGATACATTCACTTACACGTCCTTGATTCTCGGGCACTGCAGGAACCGGAAGTTGGCCGAAGCATTCAAGGTCTTTCAACAGATGCAGGAAGAGGGCTGTGCGCCAAATTCAGTGACTTACACGACTCTCATTAATTGTCTATGTAATGAGGGTAGAATAGATGAGGCTTTTCGAATGCTGGGTGAGATGGTGGAGAATGGATGTGAGCCCACTGTTCATACTTATACCATGCCCATCACTGTTCTTTGTGATGCAGGGAGGTTAAGAGAGGCGTTCATTCTGGTTAATAAAATGGCGGAAAGGGGCTGTCAACCAAACATTTATAATTATACTGCATTGATCGGTGGATTGTGCAAAGAAAACAGGCTGGAAGAAGCAAGCGAATTATTCAATAAAGTATTGGAACAAGGCTTAGTTCCCAATGTAATCACTTACAATACCCTGATTAACGGCCTTTGCAGAGAGGGGAAATTGGATGCTGCTTTTGAGGTTCTTGAAAAGATGGAAAAGGCTGGTTGCAAACCAACTGTTCGTACCCACAATGAACTGATCTATGGACTTTGCAAAGAGCGGGAGCTGCAGAAGGCTATGATGCTTTTTTATCGAATGTTTAAAAGTGGTTTGGCTCCTACTTCAATAACATATAACATTTTGATTGATGGTTATTGTAAAGAGCGTAAAACCAATAATGCTTTTAGGCTCCTTCAGATGATGGAGAAAAATGGTTGCGAGCCTGACCTGCACACTTACAGTGAATTGATTCATGGTCTTTGTAAGGCGGGCAAACTGGAACAAGCCCACGAGTTATTTGCTAAGATCCTTGAGAAAGGTCTGACCCCAAATGAAGTAACATACACTATATTGATTGATGGGCACTGCAAAGGAGGCAAAGTTGACATTGCTCTTGTAATCGCGGAGAGGATGAAAGAAAATGGTTGTGAACCAAATATTCAAACTTACAATGCTCTGATGAATGGATTTTGCAAGGAAAATCGGGTATATGAGGCAGACAAACTGTTTAAAAAACTGCTAGAGGGGGGCTTAGTTCCAAATGTGTTTAGTTATACAACCCTGATTGATGGATTTTTCAAAGCAGGTGCAGTGGGTCATGCATTTAGCATCCTTGATGAAATGGTGCGTCAGGGATGTCAGCCAAATCTTCAAACTTATAGTGCGTTGGTTCATGGCCTTTGCAGGGAAGGGAAGCCAGAGGAAGCAGAATTACTTCTTGAAAAATTTGAGAAAAAAGGTCTGAAAGCTGATCAAGTGACATATACCTCTCTCATTGATGGCAATATCAAATTAGATAGAGTTGACCATGCTTTTGATATTCTGAGAAAAATGATAAGGAATGAATGCCAGCCTAATTATCGAACGTATAGTGTACTTGTGAATGGACTTCTTCGTGAAAGTAAGACGCAGGAAGTAAAACTGATTGCTCCCGAAGCGGCAATTGATGTTTCGGATCCTGAAGAAAATGTTTTCAATATTAATATTGCTTTCAAGCTCTTGGATAGAATGGTAGAAAAGGATTGCCAACCTACTGTAGATACTTACAGTGCATTGATAGCTGGACTATGCAAAGGAGGCAGGTTGCACGAGGCAGATCAGTTGGTAAAAAGTATGTTAGCGAGAGGCTTGCTTCCTCATAAAGAAATATATAGCTGTCTTATTATGGCGTATTGCAAACAGGAAGAATATGAGCATGCACTAGATATTTTACATTCAATGAGCGAAAATGGCTTTGAACCTACTCTATCAATATATAATGTAATAATTCCTGGTCTTTATGGAGAAGGCAGGACAGAAGAGGCAGAAAGATTGTTTGATAATGCTATTTCTAGTTTTTTTAGTCCGGATGAAATTACTTGGACCATACTCATTGATGTTTTTTTAAAACAACGTGAATTTGATACGTGTCTTAAACTGCTCCACAGGATGGAGGAGAGAGGCTGTGAACCTAGTGTTCAAACATATTCTTTATTAATCAAAGAATTTCACAAAGAAGATAAACACTTGGAAGCAAAAGCACTTGCTAATAAGATTATGGAGAAAGGATTTGTTCTGGATGAAGCTTTTTCATGAATGATTTTGACAAATTTTAATGTTACTTTTGTGAAAGGAAAAAGCGCATTTATGAGACAATTCAGTTGTTATGAGCTGCAGGGTTGTGTATCACCAAAAACCTTGGGGGGAATTGAGTTCCTGTGGACCATAAGTACCTTGCAAGATGGCGGGAGAAAATTGCTTTCCTCATCTTTTCAGAAACAATGAATAAATATTCCTAGTGTTTAAGCTGTGATTCTGTGGCTACGGGCAAGAAGATGGATCAGAGTTGGGTGGTTTCATGCTCAAACGATATGGACCCTACAGGCAAAATTATGCTTATAAGTGAAATGCGGGAGAAGTTCCTTCCATGGCCCTTATCATTATTGCCGGCGCCAACAATATTTAAGAGCCACAAGTGCCAGCGATTGGTAGTTTCTCCAATCTCATGCTTTTGGTTTTTGCCTTTGATTATGAAGTGTATATGAATTGATCCTGAATTTTCTGCGTATAATGAGGATGTCGTCCCAAAGAAAGAATAGTTGATAGAAAGAAGATAAAATAGGTTATTGCCATGTTGTTTGTTGCCAAATCTTATATACAAAGTTCTGGTGAAGCAGATAATGGGATTTCAGCAGAGTGGGCAAATAAGCTGGTTGGTAGGCAAATCTTTAACAGAAGCCAAGAATCTTCAGATTATGCTTTCAAACGGCCCTGCATTACTCTTATAACTCTTATAGTGAATGAGTTCCCCAGATTATATTGTATTCTCTTATTTCTTATTCATTGTGTAGATTCTCTCTCTCTCCTTTTTTCTATATATATATATATTTCTTTTTCCTGTTGCCATGTTCCCCCCTCTGACTCGTAGGCAAGAATGAGATTGCTAGTGCTTTGTTAGCCCCAATCAACATTTGACTCATGAAGATGAACATGTCACAAGTGGGAACTAAACCTGTATGGGAAGGATAACAGCCTCTTCTCTCCACCACCTGAGATCTAATTGACATATATTGAATTTGAACTGGCAAAGCTCCAGGCTCGAACATAGCTGTGTGCTTACTATGCACCCATGTTTTCACTTTGGCTTGGGAGGTCCACACTGGCTGCCCACATTCTCACAGTGGCTTGGGATGTCCACACTGGCTGCCTGTGCTCCCACTGTGGTGTGGGAGGTCCCCATTGGCTGTTTATAAATTTTTGGTCATTGCAGTTCATCTGCTTATATACATGTATATATTGATTTTAATCTTGTAAAACTTAGGGCTCAAATGCAGCTGTATGCTTATTATGCACCCACATTCTCAATGTGGCTTGGGATGTCCACAGTAGCTGCTCACATTCTTACTGTGGCTTGGGAGGTTCACACTGGCTGTTTATGAAGTTTCAGTCATCACGGTTTGTCTGTTTATACTTTTACTCATACCTGTGCTAGTGACCTGGAGCACTCCCCAAATCAGCCTCCTAATTATCAATACAATTTTAAGCCAAATATCTTCCACATTATCCTTCCCAGAGCCTATATTTAACAAATATTTCAGAATGTATTCTGAGAATGATTCAGGGTGCCGTGCCTCAATTTCCTTAGTAAACTCCTTTACGTGATTAAAGTCCAAAACTTACTTTCTCAACTTCCTCTGGTAGAAGTTAAATTTTAGAATGAGTCCATTTCTCAGGCTGGATTTCTGCACATGGGATTAATGAGTTGGCTCCTTAAACTGGGTATATAAACATTGTCTCGTTTGAACTTCAACTTATTAGTTTATAGGGGTAAGTTCACATGCATCCTGTCATAAATTGCTAGATTTTAACAAACTTTTGCTTTTATATTCAAATATCAAAGTCATAGTTTTAAAACCGTCCGATTTGAACTGGTAACCGGTCAAACCAGCTGGTCAGCACCCCTCCACTATCAATTTGGCACAAAAATCTGTTTAGGGGTCTCATTGGTACCGGTTAAGTCAGTAGGGGTACATACAATTTTTTGCAGCTTTTGTTACTACCGTTAAGCCCAAGGCCACAAGTCAAAAGCCTTGTAACAACCATGTGAGGCCCTATATTAGGTGTTTTAGACTTGTTTGGTCGGACCATGACTAGTCCCTTTGGGTTATGTTGACCATGTACATGCCAACAATTTCAAGAAGCAGAGTATAATGCAGTGGATACAATTTTTTGAGTCATTATCATTATTGTAATCCAAATTCTGCTATTATATTGTAAAAATGATTCTAGTATTACTATTAAGCCATGTAACAACACCTAGGTAAGCCTATGATTCTTGTCAAAGGGTTTCACTCTAGGGAGTTTTTTAACCTCTCCAATTATTTGTGTTTGTGTTAGTAAACACAAATAATTGGCAGAGTTTTTCTCCTAGATATGCCCCAAAGCTATGGTGGAACTCAGTGATAATGTTTTAGGTGAGTCCTAGTGTTATTGAGTCTATGTATTTTTATTATACTAGATCATGTGTCTTGTGTCGTAGAATTTGGTTGAGTCTTAAGAGGTTGTGTCTATTTGTAAAATTCTCCCTCTAAGAGTTGATTGTTGTAATATCTTGATGTAAAAATGTGTCTAGGAATATTTTTGTTGAATGGTTCCTCACAATTAGAACACTATTAGCAAAATATTTTTTAGATCCACTTAGAGGGTGGAAAAATATTTAATCCCCTCTTGAGTATATAATTTTATTTTATGGCAAAAATAAAAATAAATTAGCCAGAAATTGTGAAAAAATAAAATGAAGGGAAAAATTAAATTACCCTCCAAGTGGATAAATTTATTCAAAAAAATAGTGAGGCTATTTTTCAAAAGGAAAAATGCAAGTAAAAAATAAAAACCTCATTTCCAAGGCCAGATGGACTAGTCCAAAAATTCGTTGGGCTAGAGAAGACTATTTTTCCAACAAATCGAAAATTTTGGATCAAGTAGTTAATTATTTGCACTAGTAACAATAATTCTATTTTTGAAGGTCCTCTAGTGGTCCAGAAGTCAAAGTTTGATCTCTCCAGCACAGTAAGCAAAGAAAATCGAATTCTTTTGGAGATTTGTGCCAGCTAATCAAGGGTTCAAAATTTTTTCACAAGGATCAAGCCATGGATCAAGCTACTAGCCATTATTTTCCACTTGGAGGGGTTGATCCCTATCATTATCTATATAAGGAAGCTTTCTAGCTCCTCATTGTAACTTCATCTGGTGACGTACTGAGCTAAGCTCAATTGGATTTTTTTGGATTAATAAAAATTCTTTGTGGTTTCAATTCAAGGTGTCTCTCTCTTGATGATTCATGGTATGTGTTGAATGATTTTAATGCTCTAATTGTGTTCATTATTGAAGATTATTAACTAGGAGTTGCGGGTCTAAGGTGCAGGAAGGAGAGCCGCAACTATTGAGAGACCTTAGGAGTTGATTGGAAGGGCTTAACAAGGGGTGTTTAGAAGCTTTAACCAGGCAGCCAAGGTGACAGTAATGTGACACCAGTTCAAAGGTATGTGTTGATGAGTTTTGTTGCTAGGTGGATGGTGTCCTAATTAGGACAATTTGTATTGGGCATCTTGTGGTTTGCGGAGGGCAACATAGAGCAGTTGATAAGGACTTTGGACCACTGTGAGTTGGGTGAAGTTTTGGTCGCCTAAGTGGCACCTTGATGGACTAAGGTGGCTACTAGAGGAGGTAGATTGCAGCTCAACGTTTGGCTAGCCAGAAGAGTAGATTGTTGTAGTCCGTGTTCATTGTTGGAGAAGTGACATTCGATGGTGATAGGTGGTAGGCCTTTTGCCCTATGTTAGTCTTTATTGGAGCAACACAAGAAGACTATAGTGGGAAGAAGTCCTTGAGTAGCTTGGAGCAACGCAAGAAGACTATAGTGGGAAGAAGTCCTTGAGTAGCTGAGGAGCAGTAGTGGGCAGTTGAGAGTTGTTCACAAACGACGTTGTGAACAACTCGATAGGAGTCTCAATGTGTTGATGCATTGATGGACAAATGATCAATGAGAGAGTAGATTGGATAGTCGAGATTCAGTGGCTAGATAGACTTGGAGCATTGATAGAGGCAGGTGTTGTAGAACGAAAGCAAAGGACCTGCAGGTGTACAGGATATGACAAAGGAGCTGTGATCGTGCGCTACATCAGCTAGATCATCAGATTATCTTGTATTTTGTATTCTTGTACTTGTGGATATTGGAGGGCCATTATCCTTGGTATGGGAGCCCTAGATTGTTGCATTATTCAGTTGGATTAATATAACAAAGATTGGGTTATTGTACAAAATTGTGTAAAAAGTTGTGTTAATTTTGACCACTAGTAGATCTCTAATTCAAAAAGAGTCAAGGGATCTCTACTTGAATGGTTCATGAGGCACAATACTTGCTAAGGTTTTGCAAATGGGGTAGCAAGCTAAGTGGGCTTGATTGTTGGGAAAAACTCCATAGTTAAGCGCGCTTGAGCCAGAGGAGTTCTGGGATGGGTGACCTCCTGGGAAGTCCTGGTTACCGGGTGCAAGCCCCGGAAGTGATGATTGATGCTATGTGATTCGTTCTCCACATTTCACAAGTTTCAATCCCACTTCTTCACCTCTGTGAGCATCACCCGATGCAATGAGTGCTAAGTGAACTATTCAAAAATCATGAGAAATTAGTCAGTTACGACTACCTCTCATGGAAATGGTTATACGTGAATGACTTACTTAACGCAGTTGAATCCCAAAATGATATCTAATATAATGCACTGCGTAATCCCCCATACTTAAATTCAAAAAGAGTCAAGGGATCTCTACTTGAATTGTTCATGAGGCACAATACTTGCTAAGGTTTTGCAAATGGGGTAGCAAGCTAAGTGGGCTTGATTGTGGGGAAAAACTCCACAGTTAAGCGCGCTTGAGGCAGAGGAGTTCTGGGATGGGTGACCTCCTGGGAAGTCCTGGTTACCGGGTGCAAGCCCCGGAAGTGATGATTGATGCTATGTGATTCGTTCTCCACATTTCACTAGTTTCAATCCCACTTCTTCACCCCTGTGAGCATCACCCGATGCAATGAGTTCTAAGTGAACTATTCAAAAAATCATGAGAAATTAGTCAGTTACGACTACCTCTCATGGAAATGGTCATACGTGAATGACTTACTTAACGCAGTTGAATCCCAATGATATTTAAGATTTATTGTTGTTTATATTTTGCTGTGCAAAGTAGACTCGTTGTGATACTTGGTTTGATAGCATCAGTGATCTAAGATTCTATCCTAGACACTAGTATTGTGGAAAAACAACAAGGCCTTGAATAGGGAAACCCTACAAGACATGAGCTAGATAAAGTGCTAACATTGGGGTAGAGGCCCAATGTCACCTTAGCCAAAACTCCTCGCTCTTTACGGACTTTCACTGATGGGAGGAGTCTCGGTAGGAAGGAGTTCACTAAAAATAGATATGCTAGGTATAAGACACAAAGTGATGAAGCTAGAGCTCATTCAAGAAAGAGACTCAATAATGGTTCAAGACTTCAAGAAAGCAAAATGTTGTCAAATAAAAGCCTTAGAAAAGAAGGCTCAAGAACTAGGGTTTTGAGTGTTTTTGATGATGATAGGTATTCACAAGGTCAGGTCCCGAGTGAAAGGGTTTCTTACAATGATATTCAACTAAGCCAAGGCTCATGAAACCCTCAAGAAAGCTTTCAAGTTGAGGGAGAAGAAACTAGGGTTTCCTTCTTGGAGCAACACCTAGGGCATGAGATTTTATGGATGAAATTTGAGTGGATGCCCACCAAGTCGATAGTTTAGGTAGCCTAGACCTATCTCTTGATGTTTAGGCCGTCAAATCACCAAAAATCCTCCTCCCTAAAATTTCGATCCAAGCCCTAGAATTTCACCCTAGCCTTAAAAGGATCAATTTTAAGGAGAGAAGATTATGGAGAAAATTTTGGATTGATCACCAATGACTTGGACTAGTGCCTTGTCCTTTAGGCATATGGAGTCAAGCATGCAATAGATACGCCAAATTTGTTGCTAAGGAGGCTGAAATTTGATGTCGTAGGTATCAAAATTCCAACATTTAGCCACTCAATGATAAATGGAGTTTGATGGAGAGTCATAAGAATTTCTACACTAAGAACATTCATTACATGTTGTACAATGAGTAAACATATGCAATTCTTAACTAGATAGGCTTTAAAATTTATTTTCAACAAATTCACGCACAATCAAGCATGATCTAGAAGCAACAATTCAATACATTAGACAAATTCAAAATGATAATCTTCAACAATAAGCACTTACAAAATAACATGTAGTATATCCATGCATTCACCAAAGAAATAGCTCCAAAGACAATCCAAAATAACTTCCAAACATCAAAATGGATTCTAAGAATCTCCAATAGCGAGTTTCTCTAGTGAGGTCGAAGTGTCCAAGAGATGATGAGAGACTCAAATGAGGTCTCTCTTATTTATACATGTCTTATGATCTCTCTTTTAGCCTAAGACCCCTTCAAGTTATAAAATAATGGGCTTGATACTAAGTGAGGTTACAAGTCAACCTCATAACCATTGCAAAACATAAAAGTAAGCCCACAAAGGAGGTTGAAATGCTGACATCATGCATGTGTAGGTCCTTTTAGGGCAAGCGTTGGGATCCTCCAGTGCCAAGTTGAGTGTAGAGGGCTCCATAAATCACGATCTAGGGGTTGGCCCTTCAATATCCATGCAAGTCATCATGTGGACCCCAATTTTTTGTTTGGAGCGCAAAATGGGTCTCATGGTGATAGAATAGCCTGGATCAACTCCAACGTTGAGGGCTTGGAGAATGGTGCTAGCCCTTCCATGTCTCAAGGAGTGAGACAAACCTCATCCGGGCCTCGAATCAACTGCCAAACTATGTGCACATTGCTAAGCCGATTGGGGGCATGCTGGTCCAAGTGCATCATCTCATGAATAATGTGGGGCTAGACTGTTGGGGTGTTGTAAGTGCCCATGGAATGGAGCGATTCTCTGCAAGTAGATAGGAGTCCCATGGCTCTCAATGCTTCACCTGGAGGGTGTCAAATGCTCCTTTAGTGGACCCGAGCCCCAATGAAGTTGCCTAGACAATGATGAAAACCACCAGCCAATCACACACCATGTCCAGTGCTGCATCTTCACCATTAGGTACATTTAGTCATTAATGCATCTAAGTGGACCAAGCTTGTCAATCAAGGGCAAATTGAGACTTCATATGGAGCTTCTCTTCCAAATTTGGGGCTTTGGTCTTGTAATAGTGTTACCTCCTTAGGTAGGAGTGGCTAATAGACGACCCTATTAGGTGTTCACAACCTCTAAGGGGAAAGGCATATCCCTGGCACATCCTTCAATCAATAGGTGGCATATGAATAATGATGGAATGGATGGGAATAAGGGGGTTGGGGGTCTTAGAGCCAAATGGCATGGGTCAAGGGGTAACAATAATGAGGAAGTCTACGTATTGGGTATAAGATGTGGGGAGGGAGCAATCGTGGATGCATGAGTTACCCCGACCTTTATTTTTCCACCTCTTTTTATTTGCCTTTTGCTTTTTCTTACTTTTTCTTTGTATTACTGCTCAAAGCTCTAGTAAATGATAACATGCTGTGAATGATGTGTAGTAGTTACTATCCCCTTAGAGGTGGGGCAGTTCATCGCCTACTAGGGGTTGGGACGTGCATGGGTTCCTTTAATGATATGATGGGGCAATTAGTGGCCAGAGGAACCAGGATGATGGCCATAATGATAAGAGTAGAGCTCATGCTTGGCTTTTTCCCACGTGCTATTATTAATGTCCTGACCATCTCTTGCATTTTATGATTTTATTTTTCTTTTGTTTCTTGCTTGTGGCCATGATTTTGTTTTAACTTTCTTTTAGCTGCATCAACCTTCGGGGCAACATTTCCACGCTTGACCCAGACTCTGTGGACCTAATGGTCATGTGGGCCTAGAGAAGGGAAATGGTGAATAGGGCTCGTAATGTGCGGAGGGAAGTTATAAATATGGAATGGGAAAATGGGATTGCACTACCGAAATTGGGGTTTCCCAAGTAGTGCCTCCTAAAGCCATAGGCCAATAGGGGAGATCCCATGGGACTAGGATTGAAGATTAACTCCTCATTTAAGGTGAGGGATCAAAACCACCATCAAGGCCCTTCCTTCTTCCAAGTCACCCAATAATTCACGCAGATTGCCCAAATGAAAAACAAGCATAAACACCTGATTACACAATGAAAAACATACTTTTTGGGTTGGATTCCCCACCTTCTAACATGTGGTCTTGACAAATGGGTGAAGAAACATACAACTGATGTAGGTGGCAGAGAGAAGTGGCACATCACATTGGCTACTCGGTGCTTGTCAGGGGCTGCTGGCTGTAGGTTGGAAGAAGATGAATAGAAGAAATGCTCTCCTAGGGGTACCCACTTTTGGTGGGTAATAGGTCCTCTATATACTCAATCGGGTAGAACTGGTACTTACTGAGGGTTTTGAAGTCCTACCACTTAGTTATTGGTGGATTGCCCTCCAACTTAAGTTTCTTCGTATGAGTTTCCCACCAGGTTATTGCATGGCCCTCTAATTTCAATATGGTGGAAATTGAAATAGTCCTCTAACTATTTCAACCAAAGATTCAACTTTACTACATCGATCTCACTTTTGTATGGTTTGATATCCTCTTCCACTTTCATTTTAGATATGGACTATGAAGGGGTAAAGGCATCAGAACTTGATTGCTCTTTCTTGAGCCCTTTCCTTGACTTCATTTTTGGGTCTTCATTTTCTCATGGTTTTTTGTTTGATTTGATCTCTCAATTAGAGCCTTGAGCCTCCTCGAACAGTTTGAGCATGCTTGCTAAAGCCACTTTGAGGAGGTCCATATTGCAAGAGATGTAAGTGACTTTCCCTTCTGACCTTACAAATCTTTCTTTTGCTATATCTTGAGGGTTGATGCGAATAGACTCAACCACTATGGCTATCCACCATGGCTATGTTTCCCTCACATTTTTCTTAAGCCTATACCTGGATTCTACAAGTTCCCTCAAATACTCCAATGAAAACTTCTCTGATACCAACATAATTCGTAAATTGCCACGGATATTGCATTGGAATGATTCATCATAATAGATCTTATAATATTATGAAATCATAGACTGCGAATTAATTTTTCCTTAGATCCCACATTAATTAATTACTAGCTTTGCTTGAATTTTATGAAATAACTGAAATACAAAATTGAAAGAATAGGTAGGAGTATACACCTTCCACACAAATGAACACAATATTTATATTTATCCTTGGAAACCTAGTATGGTAGAAAACCTATCTAGAAGGTGAGGCCTATGCTTTGTTCTCTTTGCTTCAGTTTTAAAATGCATATACAAAGAATGGGAACTCACTATAGAGTTACCTTTTGACATTGTGGTCTGAGCAACTACTACAAATTCATTCTCCTCTATTATGCTCACAAAATGCCACTATTAGATTTTTTTTCTCAGCTATGGAAGAAAATACAATGCTAAGAATGGAACCCTTTCTCCTCATAGAGGTTGGATATTTGACATAATTTGATTGCCATCTAGGGGTAAGGTTTTGACTTCCTAAAGTCTCACTTATGATAAGGTTTTGGACCTTCTAGAATCTTCTCAAAAGTCCTGATGTGGCTAGCCTCAAATGTGTGAATAATGGGGGGTTGACATGGCATCCACTTGTGCCATGATGGTCAACTGGTAGGTTAATTTCTAGGAAGCATAACTTTCTTGTACGAACTCTAGTTGAGGTGATTTTTGTTGGAAAGTCGATAAAATCAACATCTTTAGGTTAACATTTTCCATACATGACATTTACTTGTGATATTTACATCTTCTTAGATTATTATGTTTATGTTCTTATCATCAAATAGATGCCAAAAACATGAAAATCACAACCATAAAGAGAGAGACACCATAAATAGGCTCAAGCTAGGGCAAAACCCTTCCAAGGGGAAAACCCATTAGAACTTTATCTTCTTATAGAATAAATTCAAAGGAGACTTCCAAGACCAAATCCTAGACTAGGGCTCCCATGAAAAGCAAGTCAACCAGCCTGCCTTCCCATACAAAGTCTTCAAAATAGCGAAACAAAAATTCTCCATAGTTTGATCTTTCTTCCTGCAACTTGGACCTGAAGAAACCCTAGCATAATCTAGGGACCTCGCATGAGAGAATAGATGATGATGTGTGAAAAATGTTGATTTTTGGTAGCATCGGATGTGCTCTAGCCTTGAAAATTGGTGGAGAGGCTAAGGCACATGAGATCTACAAGACCTAGAAATCGTTTGGAGAAATCCACCCGAATAGTTATTAAAATAATTAATATTTTTAACAGGTTCCTAAGTCTAAACTTAGGAAAATGAAAAATATTAATGTGTATTAATAAAATATGGGTGAGAAAGTTCTAAGTGACGAGGATCAAGCTAGTTCTAATCTCAGTTGTTGATTAGGGACTTAATCTCAGCCGTTGATTCGTCAATAGCAGTGTTGCGGGGGAGCGCTCCCCCCCCCTCGCTCCCGCTCCCAATCCGCGCTTCGGGCGGGAGCGGTTCGGGAGCGCGCTCTCGATAAAAAAATTTGCGCTCCCTGCCAATTTAGGGAGCGACATTGGGAGCGTCGCTCTCGGAGTGAATATTTAATGCTCGGGAGCGATCGGGGGTGATCGCTCCTGATCGCTCCCAAGCGTTAAATATTTGCTTCGGGAGCGATCCGGGCGGAAAAAAAGCCGCGGATGCGAATTTTTTTTCCAATTTTAAAAAAAAATTGTTTTAAAAGCCCAATGGGGCAAACAAACATTTCATTATCACTTGAATGAGAGCTAGAGCAAGGAGAGCAAGAGCAAAGGAGCGAGGAGAAGCGAGGAGCAAGCCTGCAGAGAGGTAAGTAACTTAGTAATTTAGTTAGTTTAATTTAGTTAGGTAGTGATTTAGGTAGTTTAATTTAGTTTATTAACCATATTTGGTAAAAAAATTATGAATCTAAATTAAATTAATAGATTAAAATTATTAAACTAATTAATCTAAATAAATTAAATTAATTTGTAGATTCAAAAGCCTACAAATATCAAATATTATGGACCTGGCTATATTTCTTGGGATTTTCCTCTTCTTGGTCCCTTTTATGGTTATTATGGTGCTGGTGAGTAGGAAACGGAGGGGCCAAAATGAAGAGGGGGATGAAGAAGCTGGAGAAAGTGGATTTGATGAAAACCCCACTGAGGAGGAGCTGGAGGAGGGTGAACATGATTCTCATAAAACTAAACAAGACCAAACCCCATTGTGGAAATATGTTAACAGGCCTGAAATAGGGAAAGGGGGTGGAACCACTAAATTTCATTGCCCCCATTGCAACAATGATTACACAGGTTCATACACCCGTGCCAGAAAACACCTCTGCGAGAAAAGGCCACGGGATGGAGACAAACAAATAGGAATCAAAACTTGTGCAGCAGTGTCAGCAGCGGATAGAGCCAAATACATAAGAGAAGAGGAGGAAGCCCAATACAAATCAAAAAAATCAAGGGGTTTCTTTGAACCAAGCTCACAATCACAAAGAACTCCTTCAGCATCCTCCCAAGGCAGTGGATATGGAGGCACAGGGTCATCAGGTTTAAGGCGTAGAACCATATCAGATTTCCTTGATGAGGGGTGTAGGAATGATGTGGATTCAAAGGTTTACAGGTTTCTCTATGCATGTGGGATACCATTCAATGTTCTTCGCTCACCTTATTGGCACGAAATGGTTTCTGCCATAAATGATGCCCCTAAAGGATACAAGAGCCCTGGGTATGACAAGGCAAG
Source organism: Pinus taeda (assembly GCA_000404065.3). Taxonomy (NCBI): domain Eukaryota; kingdom Viridiplantae; phylum Streptophyta; class Pinopsida; order Pinales; family Pinaceae; genus Pinus; species Pinus taeda. The sequence continues at coordinate 207,922 of APFE030071457.1, forward strand.
AACCGTTGGACTTGATCATGAAAAAGCAAAAATATCACATTCTTTGAATAGAATGACAAGCTCTTGGACTGACCATGGGGTGTCCATTGTATCTGATGGATGGACAAATGTAAAAGTCAAGCCATTGATAAGCGTTCTTGCTGTGTCTGTTAGTGGTGCCATCTTTCTAAATGCATATGATTACTCAGACAAGTTCAAGACCGGCATCAACATTGCAGAAGCATTACTTGAAACAATTGACCGTATTGGGCCATACAATGCCATCCAAGTCATCACTGATAATGCTCCTAATTGTAGGGCAGCGGGAGCAATTATTGAGGATAAATACCCCAACATATTTTGGTCTGGATGTTTGGTTCACAGATTGAACCTTCTGATGCATGATGTTGTCAAGAACAAAAATGCACAATACCAATGGATTGGTGATTTGTACAAGAAAGGCAAACAAATGATAAAATTTATTACAAATCATAGCTATACACATAGCCTTTTCCGCAGTCACTCAAGATTGGAGTTGTTGAAGATTGCGAGGACTAGATTTGGCAGCTATTACCTCACCTTCAGGCGCCTTTTAAAGGTAAGAGAGTCATTGGCAAGCATGGTATCAAGTCCACATTGGCAGGTATTAAAAGAAAGGGCTACAAATGCAGCTGACAGGCAAGGTTTTGAAATGGTGGAGGAGGTCGCTCTTGATGGTCAGTTTTGGACAAGTGTGAGGCAAGTGTTGGATTTCACCAAGCCCATTTATTACATGATTCAGTTTGCAGATACAGACAAACCAGTGATTGGCGAGGTGTATGAGCAGATGGATACCATGTTGGGGCAAATAAAAGATATTGTTCATAACAGAGATCCCGACTTGTCAAAATGATTCACGATTTTGTGTGTGTACGGTGGAATAAACTTAATCTTCCACTACATTGCTTGGCGTATATTCTTACGCCAAAATACTACTCTACATCTTGGTTGGGTCAACCTGCACCAGGGGGTGGGATTAGGACCAAACCCCATTTAGATCCAGAGGTAACTAGAGGATATTTGCAAGCATTAGAAAAGTTGATACTTGATAGGGAGGAATGTGCAGCTGTGCGCCTTGAAATAGGCAAATACTTCAGTGGCACTGGTTTGTATGGTAACTTCCATGCAATGGACGACATAGATAGATTTGATACTCTCACATGGTGGGAAACATATGGCGGCCAGGGACTTTTGCCAAAATTGGCAAAAAAAGTTCTTTCACAGGTTGTAAATACTTTTTCTGCAGAGAGGTGTTGGAGCACCTACAACTTCATACATAATGTGAAAAGAAACAGACTCAATGAAAACCGAGCAGAAAGCTTGGTTTATGTGTACTACAACTTGAGGTTGTTGAGTCATTACTGTGATCGGGCTTATGAGGATCCCACATATAAAATTTGGGACAGTCACCCAGAGGATGACAATTTGGAGGATGGCACTATACATCTTGAAGAATTGGAAGAGGAACTTATAAGGGATGAAGATGAAGCACCTGCAACAACCATGCCACCTCCACCTCCACCATTTAGTAGCAGTGCTCGAGGTCCGAGTCTTGTTCCTTTGCTGTCGCCACCTCCATCTACACCCTCACATGGAGGTTCTAGTTCTGGTCGTTGGTCTGTGCGGGAGACTCCTAGAAGACCACCACGACTTGCTTATACTCCTGGAGACTCTCATGGCAAGGGCCACATGTAGATTTATCATTTACAGTTTACTTGTCTTGTTTAGTTTCTATTGGACTTTAGTTTTCATAACTGTTGAGTTTTGAGTCCTTGACTCTTGACTCTTGACTCTTTCATATCATAATGATATTTTCTGTAAACAATATATCACTGTGACAATGAAAATTTGAAGTTTGAAGTTGGGCCTTGGCAATTATAACTCATTGGTAATGATTGTGAATTATGAATATGATGCTTCATGAAAGACTAAAGTTGTTTCATTTCATTTCATTATTCATGTTTCATTTTATAAATTTATAACATTTCATATCATGTTAACAGTTAGAAGTTAGGACTTAGAAATATCTAAGATATTACTTCTTGTAATGGTTAAACTTAGCTTACAAGTACAACTTTGGTGATCAATGATGATAAATGCTATTGAATTTTCAATTTTGAAAACTTGAAGTTGAAACTTTAAGATTGAATTTGATGAATCATGATTCATGAGACTCGTCACTCAATATGTTGCAGTTGTAATATGTATTTTACTATCTTGTGGACATGGTTGATGACGATTATAATTTCTAGATGATTGATGTGATGTGATATGTTTCAATGATCAATCTATGTTATTTTATGTCTAATTCATCATTCTACATGCTTTTGTTGACATATATGTATCAAAAATTAAAAATATAAAAAATATATATATTTTTAAAAAATCGCTCCCGAATTCGCTCCCAAACCGGGAGCTTCTGAAAATGGTCGCTCCCGCTCCCGCTTCCGCTCTTGCTCCCCGCTCCCGCTCCCCGCTCCCAAGTAACATTGCTTCCGAGTGTTCGGCTAAACCATTGGTGTGAAAATTTCCCCTTTGCAATCATTACCCCAGTGTTTGGATCTCGTTCATGGGTGGTCAGTTGGAAGAGAGATTGCAGTGTAGTTGGCCTATGCTTGGTTGGAGACTCGAGAGTAGAAGGCCCTCCTTTAGTCTTGGTCAGTTGGAAGAGAGATTGCAGTGTAGTTGGCCTATGCTTGGGTGGAGACTCGAGAGTAGAAGTCCCTACTTTAGTTGCCAGCCATTCTAATACACTGAAATAAGTATAATGAATTATGCATATTTGGATTATGGACGATGACTATGATTTTTATGTCATTGGCTTATGTATGGTTTTGTATGCCTCATGAAAGCATGCTTGAAATTATTGTATATTCATGGTTGATAGCTGCTTTATATGTCTATGTTTACATGGAATGTTTTTCATTGTTAAATCTGTTGCCAACCTCAGAATTTGTAGGCTATTTAATATGTTATGATTTCAATGAATGTTTGGTTAATGCTAAGGAAACTTAGTTCATGAATGAAGTGGTCAATTTGTGATTTGTGCACACTTATGCCATTACTATGATTGAGAATTGTAATCAGCTTAATACCTTGAGGCTCAATGTTTAATGCATGGTTTGTAACTCTTTTGTGTAATCATGCACACCTATAAGTTTCCTTGAGGATGATTGAAGGCAACTAACCCCCAAAGGCAATTGAGCTAGATAATCGGGCATGCTTCATTTTAGACAGTGTTGAAATTGGGGAGTTGGCCTGTGGAGACGTATCTTTCTTCTATTCTGGATCTGGTGCAAATTTGGTCTTGTTGGTGCCCCTCATCTCATTTTGGACATGGCTCAGTATCTCTGAAGGTTTTTCTTAGACCTTGGCCTCTATCTTCATGAAAATTGGCTTTTTGGGCAAATGCCCCTTGGACTTAAGTAATCCTAGTAAAATCCATTTTATTTCTCCACTTTCCCCGCGTTAGTGCTTTTGTAGGAAATTCGGTGACTTGGGGAGTTGAGAGCTCAGTGGAGGTGAACATCATGTAGAGGCTCGGATATCATCTAGGGCAAAATACCTCCTCCAAGTGTGAACCACATCCAGGCAGTCAAGGTAAAGTTTCCTTGCAAGTGGGCTTGATTTAATCTAGATGGATTTTGTGATCAGGTATATTTTGCATTTGGCGATTCAGGATCCGAGAACGGCAAGGGGTGATTACCTTTTGACTAGACTGAACCTCATCTAGGTAGATTCCCTTTTAAGCAATAGATCTGGGTGTTTGACATTCGATGGTGGCAAGGGCCATTGCCTATTTGCGCAAGCTAGATCCTATCTTGGATGGATTTACCCTTGCTAAATGTGGCCCACATCCAGGATTTGGGCATTTGGGGTGGGGTGGCGGTATTAACTTCTATGTCTGGTCGAATGTGGTTGAGGCCAGATTACTCCACCAAGGAATGGTTGCATCCGGGGATCCAGATGTGGATGAAGGCAAATCCATTAGTATAAGGCCGGATTGGTGGTGAGACAGATATCCTCCTGTGGGTCCTACCCGTATACATTGCACAAGGGATGAATTTGGAGGTTTGGCGTGTGTCAACAATTGGCATTGCGTTGTAACCCACATTGCTCTCAAACCAGATTTAACGTAAAAATGTCACAAAACACGAAGGGGCATGCTTGGTGCGGCCCACACACCAGATTTGATGTGGCAAGTGCTCGGGAACTTAGCAATGGCTACGTGAATGCCATGTAGGGAGTCCTAGTAATGATGTGGACCTGTAAAATGCCAAAGTGGCAGTGCCATGTGACAGCATTAAGATGATATGGACCCCACGTTACATTGATGTGGCAATGCCACATGGGCCAGGTAGGAGCCATGTGGCAGCTTCATGCTTATGTGGCTCTTTATGATTGGTCAAACTTCAAATGGGCATAACTTTCAACCCGGTAGTCGGATTGAGATAAAACTTATATCTCGTCGGAAAGCTGTTGATGAGCTGAACACGATGGGGGCATTTGCTTTGGGTTTTGACAAAGTTGAAAAAAGAGGATTTTTGTAACCCCGTCTTCATATCAGACCTTGGAGATCGGGCTAAAGTCAGCAGGTAACACCTCCCACAGCCCGAGATAGTACAAGGGGTACAGTCACCTAAAAGTGCCCTCTCATTGCCGTCTTGGGCTTGAACAATATACCTTCTGCGTCCGCTAACAAACTGCTGCTAAACAAGACTGAAACAAACTATCTGTACACCAAATTACCCTTCACTCTGCTGGTAAATTTCTCACACAGGATGCACTACTATGGAGTTGGGACACATGTTAACAGGTTAAGGCAGCTGTAAAACAGCTTTCTTAAAATGTTTGAAAAGTCTCCTTGTGCACAACCATTCCTCACTGATCTTCTCTTCCAATCTCAAAATTACAGTAAGCTTGAAATGAACTCTTAACGCTGCCCTCTCTACATTGGTAAACATCCTGTTCGCCTTTCTTGTTTAGTGTAGGCAATGATTCTATGTTCACCACAATAACTTACAAACTCAGCATGCTGTCATCATACAACTTATGGTAAAAAGATCTCAATAGGTAATTTGAGGATTCTTGCATTGACTGAAAATCTGTAATATCTGCTGAACCTTCACTGAATGCCAATTTTGTTTTGAATGGCCTTTAGATAGCATCTCGAAAACACTAGGACAGATCTTGGTGTTAACAGGAATGTATAATGTGTTCCCTCTCAATTCTATCAAATAAAAGATCTTAACACTGCTCTCTCTACATCTGTAAAACGTCCTGTTCACCTTTCTTGGATAGTGTAGGCAATGTTTCTATGTCCACCATATTAGCACACAAACTCAGCATGCTGTCATCATTTAACTTATGGGAAAAAGATCTCAATTGGTAATTTGAGGATTCTTGCACTAACAGAAAATCTGTTATATTTGGTGAACCCTCACTGAATGCCACTTCTGTTTTGAATGGCCTTTAGATAGCATCTCAAAAACACTAGGACAGATCTTGGTGTTAACAGGAATGAATAATGTGTTCCCTCTTGATTCTATCAAATAAAAGGTCTTAGAATATTACTTTGCTTTACTTTATTATAGTCATTAGTAATAAAATAACATTCTTAAAATAGCCCAAATTGAGACACAGGCAGAAATAACTGCCTGTTGTAAGGCCATCTCAAGGTTCATGATGATGCATTTATGAAAACAATTTCCTTTTGATACCAAAGGAGACTAATAAAATTATAAATGCAATCATGTTTAATTATTCTATCTAAATAAATAAAGAACCTCAATAAGAGGCATGCCATTGTATCTTTTAGCAAGGATGCTATTATCAAATTCTGCCCATGCTAGTTACATAAAATTTTTGCAGGCCCCAAAAATTATGGGTCATGACTTATGACACACATTTAACTTAATATGTGAAAGTTATAGCTGTTCAAATTTGGGGGTTGCAAACCTTGACAACTTCAGGGTTTCTATAGAAATAGAGTAAGGTATGCAATAAATGAGAGAAATCACGTGATGGTGTGGGAAAATGAGGCCCATTTGAACCTTATTTATACTGTTCAGGTATCCTATGTTGAGGTTGAAGGTAATTTACTGCAGGCCTCCTCATGCAGGGTTTATTATGGGCATGTGTCATGTTCCCTGCTACACTAGGACCCACATCACACTTTTATACCCTAGTTGTCCTATGTCTTCTTCATCATAATCCTTTTTTCTCTGATTTTAGGTTATTATATAATACATTATTGATGCACGCATCTAATTCTATCTTTAGGGCAGTCGTGTCATTGAAGGTTAGCATTTATCGCCAAGCCAAGTCCTGAGTAATGATCAATGTAGGAGTTTTGAACAAAATATGCAGGTCAACCAAGCGACAGATTATTCTCAGTACCAACTGTTTTGGCCCATGGTTGTATGAGTATCCTATCATGACAGTGCGCAACAGCTGTTCTAGAATCTAAAGCCTGGTTCCTCTGCGAACATTATAGAACCTATATTGTTTATCATAAAAAATAATTTCAAATCTTAGAAATTTGAATGCATATGTGAACGGGGTTTGTTATAGATCATACTCTGATTAAAATTTAAGACACTGCATCTGATATTTCATTGCTGCAAAAGCATTGGAGCCTGTTCTTTTTATGCATCTATTTTGTTGGAAACAATCATCTTCATTCTGTCCTGATCTGACCAATCTTTTCTGGAAATTTGTAGATAGGAGCAACAGAAAAATTTGCCAAGGTAATTGATTTTCTGCGAAGACAACTGCACAGGGAGACTCTGGTAAGTACTTGCATGCTCTGAAACGGAAGGCATTGAATTACTTATAACATCTGCATAGTCATACATTGAATTACAGGTAGAAATATAACCTATATAGTCTTTTCAAGCAAGATGATGGTGAGATAGCATGTTTTCTTTGTCTTGTTTTTCTTCCCTTCCCAATGAGATTATGGGTTATTTACTTCTTGGTACCCTTTATTTCTTGTGTTTATTTTGTTATGCAAGTATAAAGAACTTATGTATTCTTTCAGTCACTGATTCTTGATTTGATTTCTGTTGCCAGTTTGTATATATCAACAGTGCATTCTCTCCCAATCCTGATGAGGCTGTGATTGATTTATACGATGTAAGAGTTCTCCTCCATCTCTCATACCTGTACTCAAACAATTGTTGCAGTATCTTACATTAATTATCCTTTCCAAACACTAGTCCTATATTAGAAATTTAGATCTTTATTTTCCCACTATGACTGCATGAACTTTGTTACCTTATATTATGCTATTTGTCACCCAGTCATACACGTTATCAAGACTTTGAAGCCTTTTTCCCGTAAATGTTTCTGCTTGATAGAAGTTTTGGATCATCCTTTACAGGGTCAGCATATGAATGTAAATGGATGCCTTTTAGGTCTTCATGGTGGGGTTTTACAGGCACATCTGTTATAACCATTTCCATAACACAATGGCATGCCACAACACTAGTGTGGAATCATGTTGGGCTTGTATTTTGAAATGTTCAGATCCTGGTCTGTCGGTAGTAATATCTCATGATGCTGTAGATATGAATTCCTCGACACTTAGGCTTTGGAGTTCCCTGGCAGGTTTATATACATATATTTGATTTTGAACATTAAGACATGTTGGTTCTTTTTCTGATTAAATTTCTCTGCAACACTTAATTCTTTCTACATACCAGACTGAGTAAAAGAATTAAATTTCATTTTTCTGTGGGACTGCATGCTGTGCAAATGTCTCCACAAGCTTGGGGGTAGCACCAGTGCTGTGAATGTTAGTGTTAAGTATTTTTTTGAAGTCTAGCTACAAGTTGATTTCATTGACTTCCAGTGTTTTGCTCTTGAATCACTCGCTGTCTAAGCTGCTGACCAACATAGGTCATAATGGTGGATTTCAAAACATAGATGCTGGTGATTTTTGAGAAATCAAGTAAATGGTCACTACAGCACACTGTGATGGATGGCAAGGTCATCAAATTATCCTTTGAGCATGATGACAAACAAAACACGCAAGGAACAGTTTTTTATTTCTTAAGACCTAGCAATATGTTTGCCTGGCCGTAAAGCAAATGAATGACTAGTGTAACCTGTGGTTCAGGATAATCATGATGCCCTTTTAACACACAGTGAGGATAACCATCACAGGAGATGGCAATGAATTATAGATGAGCCATGCAATCAGTTGTTAATAGTTATCTGTAATGCATGATGTTTGTAAACTTTGTAATGATAAACAAAATGCATCCATGTGCATGGATGATGACATCTGTGCCACAATTACAGCACATTTATGTCATGTCAATCACCTTCCTCAATATTTTAGGGTTTGTTTTGACTTATGTCTATTGTTTCAAGGAAAGAACTCAACATGATCTTGGAGATACTGGAACCTTTTTACGACTTTAGAATAGAACACAACAGACATTCTGCTTTTCATTAATAGTGTATTTAAAGTCTAGGTACAAGTTGATTTCATAAAATTCCAAAAGCATTCACTGTTAAGCTGCTAACCAACATAGCTCACAACTGTGAATTTCAACACACTACTATTCTTCTAATTGACAATACTTCTGCAATTAAGTTGGCGAAGAATCCAAAATTCCATGATCGAACCAAGCGTATCAATACAAAATATCATTTGATTCGAGATCATGTAGAGGTGAAGACCATTCACTTACAACATTGTTCCACAAATGAGCAAATCGTAGACATCTTCACCAAAGCTTGGAAGAGAAAAAATTAAAAGATTCAGAATGATTCTTGGACTCACAAACACCCCTTCAGATTAGGGGGGGGGGGGGAATGTTGGACACCTAATCCTCCGGGATTGGGTAGAATATGTAAATTATGTAAATGATAAAATAGGGTAAACTGAAGAAACCTTGGAATAGGAATCCCAAAGGTCACTCTGATTTATGTATATATTCACGTTCTGTTTAATAGAATTCAGATTTGTAGTCCAATAATTTTATTCCTTGGCCTGGCAGAGGGATTATTTCAAGGCATAAACTAGACCAAGAAGCAACAAGAGGGTAGTAGCCCATTGTCACCACAACCAAAACCCACCACGCTTTACAAATTTTTACCGATGGGAGTAGTCCTAGTATAATATATACCTAGGGTACATGTTGTAAGAGTCAGGATATGAGGTGACACACAAAGTTCAACAAAGGAAAGACTCAATTTAAGGTTCAAGGCTCCAAGAGGAGGCAATATGCTTTCCTTAGGGATACATCAAGAAGACACAAGACCTAGGGTTTAGTGATTTTGATGAGTATTCTTGCATCCAATGATCAAGACCACTAGAAAAGGTTTCCAATAATTTGTTTCCAATCTTGTGAATTTGCCAAATCGATGTTCATGAAACCCTCAAAGAAGATGAAGGAAGATAAACTAAGGTTTCCCTCTTAGGGAAAATAACTAGGGAAATTTTTTTTATGGATGAAATTGGAGTGAATGCTCACCAAAATGATGGATTTTGTGGCAAATCCTATCCTCTTGATGTTTAGGCTCTCCAATCCCAAAAACTCCTCCCGCCCTAGTTTCTCAACCCTAACCTTCATGGGGCCGAATTTAGGAAAGAGAGAAATAATGGATGAAAGGAAGAAGAATCACCTCCATTAATCCTTGGGTAAAATGAGTTTATGATGTTTAAGCCAAAGTTTCACAAAGGAGGCCAAAACCTTGATGCCCTAGCACCAAAATCTTGAACAATTGTCAATTACTTATCCAATGGAAAATCACTTTTGCATGGGAGAGGTTGACAAAGGATCACCATTAGGACTATCAACTCACATGTTACACATGAGTAATGCATGCAATATTTCAACTAGATAGCATATAATTAATCTTCAACAAATTAGGGCACAAATTTAACATAACCTAGCCTTAATTATTTCATACGTTAGACATGGGAAACAAATCTTCAACAATAAAGGCACTTACAAGATAACATGCAAAATCATTCCATCATTGATTTCCCAAAGAAATAGCTCCAAAGCAAATTCTATAGCTCCAAATGTCAAAGTGCATCAATAGATTTCATTTTCTCCCAAGAAGAGAGTTGAAAATAGTCGAAGAGGCCAAAAATGTCAAGTGTGTGATGATGAGATTCAACAATGACAAGTTCTAAATATATATGAGGCATTTGAATGCCTAATTAGCTTATGAACCCATACTTAATCATAAAATAGTGTGCAAAACATGTCTAGGTCACAAGTCGACCTAGTAGCTTTTGTGAATTAATTTTTCATCTCCACATGTGCAAGTCGTAGTGATGATATCATGCTGGCATAGGTTTGTTAAGGGAAAGCGTTGAGGGTCTTGAGTTCGTTCATAGGTTTAAAGGCCCTCTAAATTCATCATCTAGGGGTTGGCCCCCAGATCTTGACCAAACTCATCTTGTGGACCCCAATTTTGGGTTTGGGGCACAAAAATGGGTCTCATGGGTCTCTAGATGGTCAATATGCTTGATTTTGCTCCAACGTTGGGGGCTTTCAAACGTGGTGCTAGCGCTCCTTGTCTCAAGGTGTGAGACCTTCTTCCTCTGTGCTCTGGATCAATTGCTATCCTCTCGAAATGCTAAGCTAGCTAGGTCCAGGTGCATCATCCCATAAAAGTCATCAATGTAGGGCAAAGTGCTAGAATGATGTGGGTGCCCATGGATGCTGGTGATGCTATACAATTGTTAGGAGTCCCGTGGCTCTCAACACATCACCTGTGGGCGTCAATATGTGCCTCCGGTGGACTTGTGCCCCAATTAAGCTGCTCAATCCATGATGAAACCACCTGTCAATTACACAATATCTAGTGCTACATCTTCACCATTAGATACATTTAATCATTAGTGCATCTAAGTGAAGCAAGCTTGTTAGTTATGGGAAAATTGACATTTCTTACAAGGTTTCCATTCCAAAGTTGGGGCTTTGATCTCATAATGGTGTTACCTCCCTATTTAGGACTGGCTAATATGAACCCTATTAGGTGTTTCTAGCACCTAAAGGGAAAAACATGTCTTTGGTCCACCCTTCAAGGGATGGGTGTCATGAATAATGATGGAACAAAGGGGAAAAGACTTCATGGCCAAGTGCCATGGTCATGGGATCAAGCTCCACATCCTGGGTGTATATGTGAGGAGGGATCAATCATGGATGCATGAGTAACCTTGGCGGTTGCTTTTCCACCCCTCTTGCCTTTTACCTTTTCTTGATTTTCCTTTGTATTACTACTTGAAGCTCCATGCTTTGTATGATGTATAATAGTCTTTACCCCCTTAGTGGTGGGGCAGTTCATCGGCCACCAGGGGTTGGGACATGCAAGGGTTCCTTTTCCATGATGTGGCAGTGCAACATTGGCCCAGGAATTGGGTGATGGCCATAATGTGGAGGTAGAGCTCATGCTTGGCTTTTGCCCACATGCTAATTTGTAAGTCTTGACCATATTTTGCAATTTAATAGTTTTCTTTCTTTTGTTTTTGTTGTGGCCATCATATGCTTTTTCTTTTTATAGTTTTCTTTCTTTTGTTTTTCTTATGGCCATCATATGCTTTTTCTTTTTCTTTTAGTTGCGTCAACCTCCCGGAGTAAATTTCTAGGCCCAACCCAGGTATGAGGATGTATGAGTGCCAATTCCCAATGGTCCAGTGGTCAGTTGTACCCAAAGAATGGAGATGGAGTACGGGGCTCATTATATAAGATGAAAGTGGTAAATATAGAATAGGGGAGATGGGACTACGCTATCCCAATTGGAGTTTTCCAAGTAGCGCCCTTTCTAGAAACATGGGCCAATTAGGGGTGGTCCCACTGGACTATGGTTGAAAATTAACCCCCCATTTAAGGTGAGGGAACAAGACTACTATCAAAGCCCTTCTTCCAAGATGCCTCATAATCCATGCCAAATGCCCAAATACAAGCATAAGAACCTGATTGCAAAATGAGTAAAGTACCTTTTGGGTTGGATTGCCCACCTTCTAACATGTGCTCTTGGAAAATGGGCGAGGAGACATATGATTGATGTAGGTGGCGGAGATATGAATGGCGCATCACATCGGCTACTCGGTGGCTGTCAGGGGCTGCCGACTGGAAGAGATGAATAGGAGAAAAGTTTCTCCTTAGGGGTAACCCACTTTTGGTGGATTACAGGTCCATCATTGGTTTTTCCAAGGCTATGTTATATGACCAAGATATACCTATGTTTTTTGGGTAGAGGCATGCAGCACTGCAGATTATGTGTAGAACAGGGGTCCTCATAGGATATTGGGGGACAAGACTAATGAGGAAGTATTCACATGAGTGAAGCTAGAGATAGGACATTTGAGGATCTTTGGTTTTCTAGTGTATATCCATGTGTCTGTGGAGAAGAGGACAAAGTTGGAGCCTTTAGGAGAGAAGGGGACATTTATTGTATTTAGCGAGACCACAATGGCTTACAAGATCTTCATACTAGCATAGAGGAAGACAATTGTGGGCAAAGATGTTAAGTTTGAGGAGAATTTGTCATCTAGGAAGTCTCATCAATTGCCAACAACAGTGATAGAGGACCATGAGCAGGAGGCTTTGAAGGGAGAATGACATGCAAAGATTTCCAATTCAGGGAGTCAACCTTCAGGTGAGGAGAAGTCAATATCTCCTTCTAGTTTGATTTGAAAATGGGGCTCTTAGGCTTCTTGTCTAGCTTATAAGAACCTCTCCCACTTCCAAAACTTGAATTTTCCCAAGTCTTTTATGATTAACCAATGCGGAATTAAGAAATGCTTGAAAGTGTAGGCATATGCTTGTTTTTATTGTTGGTTGTTATGTGTGTTAAAATCTGCTGTGCATGCTGATATTTAAATGTGCTTGAACATATACATAAATGCATATAACAGTGAATAAGGCAGCAGTAAAAATGGACTACATCTCCGTGAGCTCTTGTCAATTTAACTTGGCTCTCTGGGGTTATGGTGCAAGTCTTTTTACAAGCTCTTTGGCTCAACTCCTGCTGTTCTACACGAAACAGTGGGTTCAGACACCCTTTTAATCCCTTCTGGCTCTTGAAGCTCTGACTTTTGGCTTTTGGCTCTGACTCTGGCTCTTTGGCTCTGGTTCGGGCTCTTGGCTCTTTGGCTCTGGCTCTCCGCTCTGGCTGCGCTGTCCCTTTGCCTTTAGCTTCCTCTTTGGCTTCTGCTCCCGTAACAAACCCCTCAAGGATTAACAACAACACCCCTCAACAACCCAGCAACTCTCTGTCTTTGACATTCATGGCTTTTAAAGCCAAATTGCGCTGCCTGTTCATTGTCCCTCTCGGGCTATCTGTCTTCTCGCCACAGTCTGCTCGAATCCCTTCATTGAGCATTAGCAATCATTGCTAAACGCTCTCGGGGATAAATGCCACCTATTCCACAATGGAAGGAAGCCACCGGCGCTTTGAATCCACCTGAAACGGTCGCTCTGTGTTTACACAGAAAAACGCTGCTATACACGGGAAAGTCCGCAAAGCATTGTCCATCTGGGCTTGAAATATTCACAACTGTGCTTTATATCCCTATCGGGTCCGCTTGGGAATCGCTATCGCATATCGCAGATATAATACATAACATATCGGCCCCGCTCCATGGTAATGTGCCGACGCGATACTGCGATGCGACAAGTCGCAATCGCAGATCGCACAGGGCTGAGGTCTTTCCCATATATCATGGATTATGCCAGTGCCGATTGCAATCTGCCGATATTGGCGATCGCGGTATCGCATCGGCTTGGCCCCATCGCGCTATGCCTTCGACTGTCCGCTGATTGCCACCGCCGATTGCGATCACTGATCGGATTTGGACCGTTGATCGAACCAGATCCGACGGCCCCTGTGCAACCACTGTTCAAGCCTCCCGATAGCCTTGTTTTTAGAGTTTTCTCCATGTTTTCAAGGCCCGATAGTGTAATGCGATAAGTCCAAGGCTTCTCTTCTCTCGGTGGTCTCGCCCTTTAGGGAGAATAGGAAGACTTAGAGGGTTTTTAGACCCATATTTCAAGGGATTTTTGCCTCTTTTTCCTTTGAAAAATGGCAGCTTCATTTTATGATAGCTTTTCCATCTGAAGTCCGTTTTCACCCATTTAAGTTGCATTGGATTTAGAATGGAGGGATCCTTGCAATGAGACTATGTCTGGGAGCAGCCTGCGATTTTCATTTTCCTCTGATTTACAAAGGATTTGTGCCATTTGGCACTTTTCACCTCTTGCATGAAGTCTTTTAGACTTAGAGGTTTATCTAGGATCCATTTTTGGATCATAGTCTTATCAAAAGGCTAGGTGGTTGGAGCAAACATTGAAAGATGCTAAGGAGCATGTGGAGGCTCCTAGGGGCACATTTAGGGAGAGCAAGCCTCTAAAGAAGTTTCCAAACTACATGGCACTAATTACTAACATCATGGAGGAGGCAATAGACCAAGAGGTTTGGAGGAAAACCATGTTGAAGGATGATGCATGGGACATTGTGCCAAGATTGGAGGCAAAGCCAATTCCAAGTGGTTCTTCTAGAAGTACTTTCCTCTCTAAGAGGGAATGTTGATGACAGTAGCATTGGACAGGTACTTTGGAAAACCATGTTGAAGGATGATGCGTGGGACATTGTGCCAAGACTGGAGGCAAAGCCAATTCCAAGTGGTTCTTCTAGAAGTACTTTCCTCTCTAAGAGGGAGTGTTGATGATAGTAGCGTTGGACAGGTAGTTCCACATGGGTTTTAAGTGTCTAGATGTGTGGAAGTCATCCAAAGGTTCTATAACCTTAGTGATTACTTTGATTGAAGGTATTATTAAACTAATTTTCTTTTATAAAAAAAGTGAGTTAATCTAATTAAATGCAAAGGTTATTTGCATTAATGATTTTGATGAATTTCAACAGTTGATCTTAAGTGAAGTTGAGATCTATTCTCAACCATCACTTTGGAAATTAGGGTTGTGGATTTGGTCAATAACTCAAAGTTGTAGAAGAAGGGTTGCGGATTTGGTCAATCACTCAAAGTTATAAAAGAAAAGCTAGGATAGGGGAGAAGACACATCAAGTGAGTGCAAGGCACAGTGAGATAGTGAGATCTCAGTGATTCCAGAGGAAGAAAACAAGGAGCAGCAAGGGAGAAGGATCCAGCAGCCAGCAATATCAAAGAACAGGTTTTGAAGGTTTTTATCAGCTGGAAAAATTTGAGGTTTTGTTATTTGTAACAGTGAGATAGTGAGATCTCAGTGATTCCAGAGGAAGAAAACAAGTATCAGCAAGGGAGAAGGATCCAGCAGCCAGCAATATCGAAGAACAGGTTTTGAAGGTTTTTATCAGCTGGAAAAATTTGAGGTTTTGTTATTTGTAATTTTCCTCAACGAGTATTAAATCTCAGGAAAGGAAGCCCTTGTATGTTGTAAAACTAATGTTAATGGACAGCAGGTTTTGAAGTGCATAATTTTCTATGAGCATGTGTATGAGATTGGCATTATTTTGTGTCCGCTGTTTATCTTTTATTTCCCTGTTAAAATTCCAGCAGTGCTTTTATTTAGTAAATCTGCAGTCAATAAATTTACAGCAAGTGATTTGCTACATAATAAATTGCTAGTGGCTGGGGTTGTAGAATTAACAGTATTACTGTAATAGGCATTGGCTATGGATTATAGCTGAGTCATGTAATTGGTTATCTGTAATGCATGATGTTTGTAACATTGAATCAATTCTAGCTAAAGAAATTGCTTTCATGTCATGGATGGCGATGTCTCCCCCAGCATTACAACACATTTAAGTCATGTCAATTATCTCCCCTTATGTTTTAGGGTTTGTTTTGACTTTTGTCTACTGTCTCAAGGGAACAACTCAACATTATTTTTCATGGCTGAACCCTTTTTACAATTGTAGAAAAACACAGTAAAAAGTCTGCTTTGTATCATTAATAGTTTTTAAAGTCTAGGCACAAATTGATTTCATAAACTTCAAAAAACAAGTTAATGGCCACTACAGCGCTCTGATGGATTGCAAGTTGATCAGATTATCTTTTCGAGCATGATGATAACCGTAACACACAAAGAACAGTTTTCAAGGCCTAGCAATATCTTTGCTAGGCAATAAAGCAAATTAATGACTAGTGTAACACAATGTGGTATCGTCATAATGCCCCTTAGGAGCACTGAGGATAACTTTCATAGGAAATGGCAATGGATTATAGCAACAGTATGTTTGCCAGGCCATAAAGCAAATTAATGACTAGTGTACTACAATGTGGTTTAAGATTGTCATAATGCCCCTTAGGAGCACTGAGGATAACTTTTATAGGAAATGGCAATGGATTATAGCTACAGTCATGCAATCAGTTGTCTGTAATGCACGGCAGTTGTAATTTTGTATCAATGCTAGCTAAACAAAATGCATGGATGACGATGTTTGCACCAGCTTCACAACATATTTATGTCACCTCAATCATCTCCCTGATGTTTTACTGTTTGTTTTGACTTATGTCTCTTGCCTCAAGGGAAGAATTCAACATGATTACTGAGGGCTGAGCCTCAACTGTAGAATAAAACAGAGCAAACAGCCTGCATTATATCATTAAAAGTATTTAAACAATGCAATCCTGATACAGTATCACAAATCATATCATACTTACAAGCATCTTGAGTATAATTTCTTTACAAAATTGTCATAGGCACTTGGACAGAGATCAAAATTCCATCGCAAGAGACATAAGAGGAATTATACAAAGTAGGGAAACGTGTGCATTTTCTAATCGTCCACAAAGTCAAACACATAATTCCTGAATGTGAGTGCTACATAAATTTAAGAAATTGCTGAGAAAATAGTGTTTGATACTTTGTGATAGTTGTTTTAGATTGATACAAAATAAGAGAGCACTGTGGGTTACAGCAAAGTGTTCAGGTATATGTAATATCAGATCACCAAGAACTTGAAGCGGAAACCTAATTGCGTATTTGAAATTTTCTGGCTCATAATTTGTATAATGTTTTGAGCCAAAGCATAGAGTGCTTGTTATCAATATTGTTAAGAATAAAAGCCTTGGCGTATATCAAAATCCGTCTCCTCATACGAAAGGAGAAACTAACTTGTGGACCTGGTTAGCCATCAGCCTTCTTGAAAATATCTGGGGATGCTTAAATGTGATCGAGTTGATGGGAACAAAAATTGGCAAGGCCACTATATATTATATGGGAAGCTAAATACAAGAACAAACAAAATCTACAAGGGGTTCTGGCAGACCATGCATAATATAAATTACACTTCCGTTGCTTAGATAAAACAAAAGAAGAACATTATGCATGATTGTGGCACGTGAAGTCAGAAATTATGTCTCATTGCCTTATCAACCCTATCTGATCCTTTTGTTTGACTGTTTTATGGAACAGAATTTCGGCATTGATGGAAAGCTGGTGGTGAACTATGCTTGCTCAATGGCTTGGGGTTGATTGTCTTATTAATAATAGCAAATCTTCACGAACATCTATGTAACATATGGTTATTTGACAATGCTAATTTCAACATTGTTGATCGTCATTGATTTATATGATAAATGTATTTTGTAGTTATGTGAAATGAAATGTCAGTATGATCTCTATATATTAATCCATATTTTTTCAGTCATGAAATCTGCCAATCTCATGCGTTGTACAGTTTGACTCACAACTTTATTGATGTGATAACATACAAGATATTACATGGGCTATGTTTCATGCTTTGAGGTATTTCAGACTCAACACATATTTCAATGTGAATTTTGTTATCAAAATCTTACAACGAGTGAGAGTAAATAATGTTGACATACGTGGATAGAAATTGAGTGGTAATTAGCCATATAGAGGGGAGGGAGGGGGTGTAAATGAGAGCTAAGGAACTTTAAAGTAATTTTCATTGGATTTTGAGAACTTGACACAAGTACATTTATATGAAAGTTTTAACTACACATTATTTTGAAAAGACAATCCTATTTTTTTAATGATGATTCCGGTCTTGGGATAGAAATTGAGGAAAAAGGGGCTTTTTAGATTTCATATTTAAATATAAATATTATCTTTCTTACGATATTTAACCAACTGTAAATAAATTAGGGTTTTATTTTTCTAAATTACGTATTAGCTATATGGTGTAGCGTGGCCCGGTGACAAGTAGCGAGTAGTGAGGTTATCGTGCCTGTAGTATCATTATCATTGAGGCTCGAGTTCAAAGCCATTGAAAAGGCGTGGATAAGCCAGGGGCTAAAATTATTTTAAATGTAATATTTTTACACCCTCTAAGAATACCGTTGTGCTTGAGTTAGGGTGCCAGAGTAGTCTTATTAAAGTGTTGTGTACTCAGGTTGTGTCACGTCTAAGAATAATAATACCTTTGTGCTTGAGTTAGGGTGCAAGAGTAGTCTTATGAAAGTGTTGTGTACTCGGGGATGCCCACCTCTATAAATATATAATGGGTAGCATAACTAACATGCAAAGATATTTGTATCTCGTCAATGCCATCATAGTCTTACGTTCAACTCGGATAGCACATCCTAGTGCTTTGGCCATGTCTCGTCAACATAGGGCTTGTACTAGGTGCATATGGTGGGGAAGAAGGGGGCCACTCCTCTTGACCATGACACTTTACGATTATCCACTTGTGCCATTTTCTTCTTCTTAATCATCACACACAATCCTGTGTGCGCTCACTCTTTTGTTCTTGGTTCTTGGGGTATAGTTCAAATTTTAAACCAAAATATTTTTGCAACCACAAATGTACACCTTTTTTTTTTACAGATAGCAATTATTCAATTAATAGTTGCAATTTTCCTTTTTCTTTTATTCTTTTATCCTATGCCAAGACTAATATGAAAATAGCATGTTGATGGGCGTGCCAGAGTGTTGAGACTCAGATACATTAATGTTATCAAAATAACTAAACTCTCCACACCATGTATATGATGTATAGAGAACCATATGTAAGACAACATAAAACTAACTTGTAGCATATATGTAAGACAATATAAAACACCCTTGTAGCATCAAGTGTCCATAGAGAAAATAAAACTATGTAATGATATCAACACTACTTATTTCCCTTGGGGACTCCACCTAGATGTCTAGGATTTTATTATTTGTTTTATGGAATCTTTATGGTGGTGCTATGATTTGCACATTTTTTTTTTATATAAGTTGCTCAATGCTTCACATGTTGGAGATAAAGATAAAATATAGAGGTTGTGTATGGATGATTTCTTATAGGAAACCCATGCCATGATGGAGGGAATGTTGCTATATGCCTTCAAGCAGGAGTTAGGGGACAATGCTCATCTTATCAAAACTTTCTTTTGAAGCCTAAAATTTTCTCCCACCACCTCTCTCTTGGACATTGTTGGTGGCCCTCTAGTAAGGAGGGCCAATAAAAAAAACAAAAACAAAAAAATTCAAAGAAACACACAAGCTGCTTGCAAATAAACTGTTACACAAGTCAATAATAAGCTACACCACATAGTTGCAAAAACATAATCATGGAAAAGTATGTAAACAACAAACTATCTACATAAAATGCTGCAAATGAACTCATAGAACTAGTGTAAATAAAACACAAAACACTGGAACGCAAAATAAATGACACCATGTTGTTGAAAACAAAAACACTACACTGGATTTCGAATTCCTTTTATTAACACATTTTTTTAAACATCATATGCGACCCTCCTTGCCATGGCAACAGGGAGGTTGCGTTGCCTCTTATAGCTCCTCACACACACTCAAACCCTATGCAACACTAGGAAAAAGACAACTTCCCAACTTTCATTTAATACCCCATACAAAAACCCCTAACCCTAAACCTAGGAGGGAATATTTTAATATTTTATTGAAAATATCTAACAACTGCTTTTCCCTCCATTATAAATGTACATTTCATGGTATTTGAGATACATTTATATTTAAGTTTTATCATGGTTACATTTGACCAACAACCCCCTCACACAAATCTTGGCTCGTTCCGAGCCAGGTTCAGTTAGACAACCACCCTTGCTTGTGCTGCTACTACCCAATTCCAATCCACCTTTGATTGTTGAACTACAGGCTGCTCCCTATTTTTTTACTCTACTCTGCGCACCCTCCTTGCACACTTTTGTCTTCTTATGGATGTCCCAACCTCCTGCTCGTAAGACCCCATCTCTTCTCTACTCCTATGGGTGTCCCAACCTCTAGTTGCAAAACCCCACTAGTAATTGTTGCAACCTGCATTCATATCTTTATTGTTGTCTCTTCTTCCACTGTCCATGTCTGTTGCACCTGCTTGTATGCTTTGTCCTCCATCAAATGCCGATGCTGTTGGATTTCCTAGTTTCTACTGGGTTAAGTTGTTTGGCTGCAAAATTGTTTCTCTCTGCATCTTTTGTTGTTTTGGGACAACTGAAAAAGCAATGTGCTAGCTGGTTTTAACAGGACCAACTAGCAACACTGGTGGGGGTCTTAATAAAGACTGCCCATATAATCCGTCCCAAATTTTATTTTTGTGTTGCTTGGTTTCTTTGTAAACAAAACAATAAAATTAACATGTAAGAAAATAGGCTTGTAACCAAATTTAAAACACTTCCAAACAATTTTTTGGGTTCTTCTTGTAACGAGATGTGGCTCCCCTGACACAATCTGGTGCAAAGCTCTGAAAACAACCGTGAGAACAAAACTCCTTGGTCCCTTTAGTAACAACAATACTCAATGCCACGATCACTTTCACCATCATCGCTGCCATGGGCATGACTATTATGACCCACATCTTGATTATGGTGCCCTCCTCGCTTGTCTTATCCTCTTCAGCGCGCTGCATTCTTCAACTTTCTCATAATGTGAGCAGGAGGTGGGGGTTTAGCTTGGATGATGTCATTTGAACAGTGTGATGGGCCCTTTTGACTATCGACTTCTCTTGAGGAATGAGGACGGGCTGCGAGGTATCACTGAGTAGGTCAACCAAATTTGAAATCGGCATTGCCGCTATCTTTGAACTGGCTTTGCCCCATTGTCAGTCTTTGTTAGTGTGCATGCCCTCCTAGCACTTGCGTAGTCTTCTCCCTTTCTGCAATGTCGAACACATCTCTGTGACTCTTTGCCACTGTGCATGCCTTCTTAACACTACACACTCCTCCATGTGCTATCATTGAACTCGACTACAACCTCCAACGTAAAGTCACAGATAACATCGAACACCTCATGGTGTAGAGCATGCAAATCTTGGGCACATAGCAATGTAAATATCATTGTAAGAGGAATGAACAAACCCCTGACTAAAATTGTAGGGGCGCCAAATGAATTTTATGATTTGTAAATGCCCTTCCCACATTCCACTACCACCACCATAGCCACCACCGCCTCCATTTCTTTCACTAGCACAATTAACATGACAAAGACATACACAAAGATTCTTCTTGTCCATGCTCGTTGCTATGGTGACTAACCAAAGGCTCTCGACCGACTCGCTGATATGGTGACTAACCAAAGCCTCTCGACTGACTAGCCTCTTGGTGCTCTCGCTTCAATGCCTTCACAAGTGGACACATATTTCATCTCTGCCATCTTCACTTGTGTAATAGGCTCCAAAAATTGACAATCTACTGATATCGACCTTCTGTAAGTCACTGGTGCTTGCTACCGCGTGGGAAACCACCAGGAACCCTGAATTTTTCTAGCTAAGAAACTACCGATTATGCATTCTTCTTGAGGTTACTGACTGGCCATGCCCATAATCTCTTTCCAATCACAAGTCAACCACTTGGGTTTCTACCATCGCTGCCACCTGATTGAGGAAGGCAACCAGGGTTTTCCCAACTCGTGCAATTTGTTGGCGACCCTCTTGGCTAGGAGGGCCACCGAAAAGGAAAAAAAAACAAATTTAACACAACAACAAAAACACACAAGTTGCTGACAAATAAACTACTGCACATGACAATAGCAAGCTAGACCGCACAATTGTAAAAACGTACTCTTGGAAAAGCATGTAAACAACAAACTATCCCCACAAAATGCTGCAAACGAACTCACATAATTGCTGCAAATAAAACACATATAACACTGCAACACAAAATAAATGACACAATGCTATTGAAAACAAAAAACACCAAACTGGAATTCGAGTTCCTTTCATTAACACTAACAAAAATTTACATCATATGCAGTCCTCCTTGCCATGGTGTCTAGGAGGCTACATTGCCTCTCACAGCTCTTCTCACACACACTCAAACCCTATGCAACAATCTAGCAAAAAAACATACTCCCAACTCTCATTTAGCACCCCATATAAAAACCCCTACCCCTAAACTTAGGAGGGAATATTTTAATATTTTACTGAAAATATCTAACAACTGCGTTTCTCTCCATTATAAATGTACATTTCATGGCATTTCGGTTACATTTCATTTCCCTCACATTTATATTTAACTTGAGTTTTCTCATGGTTACATTTGACCTCCAACAAACATGCATAAAGGTTTACCCAACTAGGGACAATAATGTTACTGTACAACTTGAAAGCAATGTATGGTATGCTAAGCGTGTATTTCTCTAACACTACTAATGTAATTGGGCATTAAGTCCCTTATATTTTCACGAATCCTATCACACATTCATCAATGAGAAGTGAGTTCATGCATGCTTGATGACAATGCATATTTCTATTTCCCACTAATTACAAGTTACTCAAAGATAAAGTACTTCCAAATGACATTGTCCTCAATAATTGTGAATAGGCAAAGTAAACGCTGAAAAAGTTGGATGTTGAGTATATATCATATCATGCTTGTCCGAATGATTGTATTCTATATAGGGGTCAGTACAAAATCAAAGAGATATGTCCAAAATGTGGACATGATAGGTATCATAAATCCAAAAACAAGGGAAAGGCACTCAACCTTCCTCATAGGATATTGAGGAATATAATCCTAATGATTCAAAGGCCCTTTCATAACAAAGAATTAGCCATGTTGTGAGGGTGGGATGACTCTCATAGAAGTGAGCTAGGAGTCATATAGATCTTGATGGACTTAATAGCCATGAAGCATATAGAGGCTACATATTGTAGGTTTTAACCCTGTACAAAAATTATCTGCATACGAATTCTAAAAACACAGAAATAAACAATGCGAGAGCATAACACATAAAACAAATATACACAGAGATTTTTCCCCTAGATCCCAAAACTGGGCCTACCAGCTTGATTTTTCATTATGTTTATTTCATTATGTTACAATACATATATATACATGCCGAAGCATCCAATACCATGGACCGAAAACCATTGCGCCCAAAACCATGTGCAAAAACTATGCACAAAACCATAGGTAGGTCCGCCCACCTAATATAGGGTCCCAAAAAATTTTGTGACCCCCTCAAACCCCCTGGACAGGGGGGGTTGCCGCCCCCCCTGTGACCCCCCCACTGCGCAATCAGTGCAACGAAGGGGGGGCGGAACCCCCCGGTTAACTAGGGAGGCTAGTTGTGGAAAGAATATAACACAACCCAACATTCTCCCACTTGTTGTTTTCTTTCCACGGGGGGCTACAAGAGAGCTTAGTCATTTATCCAGCCCTGCAATGCCCATTGTTTCTCTACACCAAGAGAACTTCTCAGAGCTCACAAATTTTTTCAATACATCTGCAATATTCTTCAAAGTGTCCACCTTTACCATAAACACCTTTTTGTCTTCTATCATATCCCTCACAAAGTGATATTGAACATCAATGTGCTTTGTCTTTGAATGATAAGCATGGTTTTTTGCCAAGAAAATTGCACTTTGGCTATCACAGTCTATTTTTATAGCTTCCTGTACTAACCCCATACTTAAACACAATCTCTGCAACCAAACTGCTTCCTTGCTTGCATGAGTGGATGCCATGTATTATGCCTCTGTAATTGATAGTGCCATTACAAATTGTTTCTTACTCATCCAACTGACTGCAACTCCAAATAAGTTAAACACATACCCACTTGTAGATCTTCTTTGATCCAGATCTCTAGCCCAGTCTGTATCGACAAAGCCACAAATATCCAAAACTTTGTCCAATCCTGGTCTTCCTTGGTAGCACAAACCATAATCACTAGTGCCATGCAAATACCTGAGGATCTGCTTCACTGCTGTCTAATGCTCCTTCCTTGGTTTTGACATAAACCTGCTCAATACTCCCACTGCATGTGCAATGTCTGGTCTAGTACAGACCATCACATACATCAGGCTACCAACTGCACTTGCATATGGAACACGGGACATGTTCTCTTTCTCTTCTTGTGTCTTTGGACACTGTTCCACTGATAACTTTACACCTACAGGAATATGAATTTTCACCGGTTTACTATCTTGCATATTAAACCTCTGTAGTATTGTCTCAACATACTTCCTCTAGTTTAACCAGAGCTTCCTCTTTGCTCGATCTTTTTTAATTTCCATGCCCAAAATATAATTTGCAGCACCAAGATCTTTCATATCGAATTTGGAGGACAATTGGGTCTTCAAATCCTGGATAATTTCTTTGTCATTTCCAACCAGCAACATGTCATTCACATACAAGACCAGATAAATAACACTGCCACCAATTAATTTAAAATACACACAGTGATCTTCTTTGCTTATGGTGAAGTCAAGTCCCCGTATAAATGTATCAAATTTCCGATACCACATCTTTGGTGACTGTTTTAGCCCATACAAATACTACTTTAACTTGCATACTAGTTATTTCTTACCCTTCACCGCAAAGCCTTCAGGTTGCTTCATGTAGATCTCTTCTTTCAGATCCCCATGACGAAATGTTGTCTTCACATCCATCTATTCTACCTCAAAATCAAAAGCAACAACAACAGATAAAAGTAATCTAATTGAAGCTACCTTGGCAATATCACCAAAATCAATTCCTGGCACCTGGGAATAACCTTTTGCTACCAACCGAGCTTTGTATTCCTCCACCTTTCCTTATGCATTTGTCTTCTTCTTGAATACCCATTTACTGCCAATGGGTTTCCTTCCAGCCGAAAACTCCACTAGATCCCAAGCTTCATTTTTGTGCAAAGATTATCAACCATGGCCTCTTTCCAGAGTTTTCCATCCTTTGAATCCACTGCTTCCTTCACAATTCTGGGATCAACATCAGTGATAGATAAAACAAAATTTGAATAGAAAGCAGATGGACTATACCTTTCTGGTTGCCTTCTTTCTCGAACTAATCTTCTCACAACCAGAGTTTGTGGCTCTTTATTTTCTGATTCCTCTTCTGTTGTAGAGTCTGATTCTTCCTCCTTTAGTTTAAACCCTATCTTCTCAGGTTCCTTTGATGGGACTTCATGTTTAATAACATTTTTCACCTCTCTGAATACTACATCTCGGCTGTACACAACCTTCCTTATTACTGGGTTCCAAAGCTTATAACCCTTTAAACCATCATCATACCCAATAAAGATGCACTTTTCAGATTTACTATCCAACTTTGTTCTTTTCTCCCACTTTTCTCCTTTGGAACATGTACATATGCATCACATCCAAATACCCTCAGATTTGAAAAGAGGGTTTTTTACCAGTCCATATCTCTTGTGGAGTCTTATCCTCCAACGCTGATGAAGGTGATATGTTGACTATGTAACATGCTGTCTCCACCGCCTTTGCCTAGAATTCCTGTCCTAACCCGACACCATTGAGCATAATTCTTACCCTTTCCATCAACGTCTTGTTCATTCTTTCTACAACTCCATTTTGCTCAAGTGTGTATGGAGTAGTCTTTTGTCGCGCTATACCACACTTCTTACATAATTCTTCAAATTCCTTGTTGCAAAGCTCTTCACCGTTATTTGTCCTCAACACCTTTATCTTCTTCTCTGTTTGGTTTTCCACCAGAGCCTTACTTTTTTTAAACCTGTCAAAAAATTTAGATTTCTTCTTGAGGAAATATATCCATGTATTCCTTGATAATTCATCTATAAATGATACATAGTACACAAACTTACCTAATGATGGAACCTTCACAGGTCCAAACACATCACTGTGCACAAGCTCTAATATCTGTTTCGCCCTCTTACCACCAGAGGGGAAACTCACCCGATTCTGCTTCCCATATAAACAATTTTCACAGAAATCAAAATCCAGAGAGCTATCAGTCATACCTTTTACCATACCTTTACCATGAAGTATTCGAAGGCCCTTCTCTCCAATATGTCCAAGCCTTTGATGCCTAGCATGGTATTTTCTCCAGAGACCACTAGATTTTCTGCTCCACTTTCAGGAACCACTGAATTGTTGCACCCATCAATAACCATGCTACCTTGCAGCTTGTACAGAGTTCCAATCCGAATTCCCCGCATCAATACCAGTGCTCCCCGAACCATCTTGCAGTGATCTTTCTCGAACACTGTTTTTACACTTGCATCATCCAACTTGCTTACAGAAATTAGATTTCTGGCTAATGCAGGAATATGTAGAACAACTGGAAGTGTTCTAATCCTTCCACCTTGCAACTTCAACTTAACTTTTCCGCGACTAATGATTCTAGCCTTCCTGTCATCCCCTAAGAAGACATCACCACCATCATATTTCTCATACTCGCAGAACCACTCTCTATGAGGAATGAAGTGAAAGGATGCACCTGAGTCAATCAACCATGCCTCATGATCTACATGTGTACTTGAAGAAGCCAAGTACACATCCTCACCTTCATCTAAGGTGGTTTTCGCCTCTGCAGAAGGGGCATCATCAGATCCCTTTCCTTTCTTGGGAACTTTAGATTTACAGTGCCTTTTGTAATGCCCTTTCTTTCCGCATTTCCAGCGCACTATCTTTACAGGTTTTCATGGAGATTTAGGTCTCCCACTTGATGAATTATTTTTGTTTATGTTCTGGGATAGACAAGGCATCACCGTCCTCGTACAGACAAGGCATCATTGTCCTTGTACATACAAGGCATCACCATTTTGTCTCTCCATATTTTTCTGTCTCATCTCCTCTGTTAGCAAGGATGAAACTATTTCATCAAACTGCAAGATAGTTGCATTGCTACCTATTGCAATAACCAAACTATCCCACGAATTTGGTAGAGAACACAACAAACTGATGTGCTTATCTTCATCTGAAATTTTAATATCAACAGATAATAATTGACTTACCACAGTATTAAATGTGTTCAGATGCTCTGTCACTGAGTCTCTATCTTTTATCCTCAGGTTATATAACTTTTTCCATAGGAACAATTTATTGACTAGAGACTTAGATTGATACAAAGTCCCTAACTTGTCCCACAAATCCTTCACCGTAGCTTCCACTGATACATTCAACAATACTGAATCTGAGACACACAATCGTATTGTGCTCTTTGCCTTCTGATCCAACTTCTTCGATTCTTCATCGGACACTTCCGTTGGTTTAGTACCCGAATGTACCGCAATCCACTGATCTTTATCCACCAACAGATTCTCCATCTTGAGTTTCCACAACGCAAAACTCTGACCATTAAATTTTTTGATCTCTATCTTTCCACTGCTTGCCATCTTCTTTCACCATCAGAATCGATCCCACAAATCTCCCACTGAACAGGGTCTACCACAAGCCTGAGTGAAACCCCTCAGCAACAAAGGTGTCCTCTTGAAGCCAAAACAACTCTGATACCAAATGTAGGTTTTAACCTTGTATAGAAATAACCTGCATACGAATTCTTAAAACACAGAAAATAAACAATGCGAGAACATAACACATAAAACAAATATACACAGAGATTTTTCCCTTGGATCCTAAGACCGGGACTACCAACTTGATTTTTCATTACGTTCTTTTCATATTTTACATTACATATATATACATGCCAAAGCATCCAATACCATGGATCCAAAACCATCACGCCCAAAACCATGTGCGAAAACCATGCACAAAACCATAGGTAGGTTTGCCCATCTAATATAGGGTTCCAAAATTTTTTCCACAGGGTGCTGCCCCAAGCCCTTTAGAGGGGGGCTACTCGCCCCCCTCAAACCCCCTGGACAGGGGGGCTGTCACCCCCCCTGTGACCCCCCCATTGTGCAGTCGGCACAACGAAGGGGGCGCTCCGCCCCCCTCTAATCCTCCGGTTAACTAGGGAGGTTAGTCGTGGAAGGAATATAACACAACCCAACACATATTAATGTCCTATAATAAAATCCTTATTTTATGCTACTTGGGAATCAGTTAGATGTTATATTTGGTCGTCCTCTTTGAATAAGGTCCATCGTGTAGTGGATTGATATCTAATGTAAATGGGTCCACTTCACGAGGCCTAGATAATTGTTACCCATTAGTAGCGAGACCACACGTAGTGATGGTTTTTGCTATTGAAAATATATTTAACTATATAGGAGGAAATGAAATGTTTGCCATGTGTTGTTGTAATTTAAGCTCTACGTAGTGAAAGGTCACCTCACCTTAAAAGGAAAGTGAACATTGTCCCCTTCTTCAACTTATCTTAATACAAGGGTATATTTTACATCTTTCATATTATTGTCTCTTGTATTTGGTTATTGCAAATATATTCTCTCTATACTTGGTTGTGTTACAATTGAAGGGTTAAGGAACACTAAAAGTGGTAGCAAAGCTCTTTCTTGAGCTAAAACATCTCTGAATTTTAGTAGGTTTTTTTTAGGATTGAGATGTATTCGAGAAGCTTCAAAAAACACATTGACTATTGCTTTAGTAGGAAATATAAGTGGAATCACACTATTGGAAATCCTTGTAACCCTTGTTGGTACCCCTTTGAGTAATATCACATTAGACAACACGTGTAGGTAAAGTCTCATTTCCATGTACCTTCGGTTATAATGGAAGTCCCCTAAGTATATCATAAATCAAATCTGGATACACCAATTTGTCATAATGTTGCTATAGTATACTACATTCAAGGATATCACTCTCTAATACCTAAGAGGCCATATGGATAAGGGCATGGTCAAGCCTCTTTAATTAATGCCTTAAGATATTGGGCCAAGTACTATTGTTGGACCCCATAAATATATTTAAGAGCTATAACAAAACACTATATATTTAGGACCTTACAAACCTAAACTTTTGCATTCAATTGACAAGATTCCTATATCTATGCATTTATAAGGAATTTGGAGGTGACGTCACCATAGTAATAATCATCTAGAAGTAACAATCCCACGGGAGTATTAATCAATGAAAAAAAAAGTATGGGTTTTGTTAACATCATTATGGGAGACCTATCTCCAAAATATTCCTTACATTATGTTGATTGTATGGGTATACCTCTTAAGTAAACCTTTTTTAGTGGACTTAATAACACATTGACTTGAGGTATATTTGAACAAACTCCTTTTAGGCCATTGATAACATTGAGATAAGTGGATAATAACTTCCACAAAATCATCGACGGTCCATGGCTCAAACTTGGAACATGGCTATTGGGAAAATTAATTGGCTTAATAAAACAAGTAATTGAGTCACAAATAAATTATCAACTAGGGTAAGTCTGTTTGTTTCAAGGTTATCATGTACAATATATGGAGGCAACAATTACCAACTAACTTTGACTAGTCCCTAATTATTGTTATGCTTTCCTTCTACAAGAACTTGGTCTTCAACTGAAACTCATGGTTAGTGTAATTATTCACACTTTGCAAGAATGGAAATCAATTCAATTAAAGATCTCACTGTCAAATCCACACTTGCATGCCTCTCTATGTACAAATATGAAATGGAACACTTGAAGATATGAAAGAGCATTAATCTATTCTAGGACCACTCTTGCAAAAAAATAAGTAACATTATTTGAAATAAACTCCTCACTTATATAAATCATTCAACCACAACCACACATAATCATCAACCCTTATTCTATCAATCGAAAATAAAATCAACTAAGCAACTGCACGATAAATTGTATGAATTTGTGACAACAACTAATTGATATCATGTAACAATAATGAATTGTAATTTTGTAACAACAATTAAACAATAGTACCAACATGCAATTAATAGGGATTGATCCAGTAATGGTTATGATGGAATATGAATGAGATGTATTCAAGTATTCCACAAGATAACTCAACTTGTTGAATTTTCCTTAGGCTCTGGATCTGGTCTATGGCTAATCACACACATCAACACACTAGGAACCCTCAATTTACAAGCACTTTGCACAATGAAAATCTACAACAGTGAAATAAATGAAGTACACAAATCTTCTGAGCCCAAAGTTCATTTTTTTATTAGTCCATTAATAATAGAATCACGGGGCTCTCATACCAGGGATCATGGCCCTTCAAATCACTAGTACAACTAGTTTACAAAACTAGGGATTGTGATATGATCCATCAAATATACAATTTTCCCAAAATAACAAGAACAAAACAAACTTATTTGTCACTTGTTACCTAACAGTCCTTTGCTTCCTTCACACATAGAGAAATTGCTCCTTTAATATCTTTGCATACAAAAGCGCTCACAATAGATTTTGTCTGCCAAATCTATTCCATATATCATCTTCAGACATGCTGAATCACTCATAGGGGCCTTTTTCCTTCAAGATCACTAGATAATCAACCCTTAAACAACAACTTACTCATAGTCCCTTAGAGCCTTTAAGGTGACTACACTATTAGCCTTTAAACTAACTGTTCATTCACTCCTTTGATGAACAAACTTCAAAAAACTATCTCAACAACCTCTCTTCCATAGAATAACAGTCACACTAGTCCCCTTCTCCTTCTGAGGTATCTCAATCCTTGCTCCCAAGGCTTCTAAGGCCTATCACTTTGATTTTCCTTACTTGCGACTTAGTCTGGATGGCCTGTGGCCCTAACAAACCCAAGATCTATATAGCACTGCTATAGCCTTGCCTCTATCTCTGCGACCCACCTTGACTCTACTAATTTCATTTTTAGATCCTTACTTAATCGACAAAATCTACTTCTGAATCTACTGCTCAATCTGCTACTCTTGCTTTTGTTTTTTATTCAACTCCCATTGGTTGAGCCATGGTTATGCATCCTCTCTCCATCCACTCGTGTTTGATCTTGAAGGACATTATTATGCAACCAACTCACAAAATAGAAGAAAAGATAGATCGATGACTTAAAAATTAGCCTCTTCGAGGGGGAAACCTCCTTTACATTACATAAATGAATAATTCTTGGATGATACAAATGACAAGGCCTCCTTTCTATATATAGGAGTCTAATGGGCCACAATATAATCAGAGCCTACATAACAATAATAATGTAAGGACACAACAATAACAATAGTGGGCTTCTATGGGGCATAATAATAATAATATGGGGACTACACGGGCAAAAAAATAACAATAAGGGGGTTACACTAACAATAAAAATAAGGGGCTACAGTAACAATAACAATAAGGGACCCAGATGCGGGTGAAATAAATGATGTCTAATGATCTTAATGACGGGAGGGAGAGTGTGGTACTGCCAGATGCAGACCAACACGGCTACCCATGAGCGTATCTGGCTCAAGCTGGATAATCTTAAGCGAGAGAGATTTGGCCTGATTTCTGTAATAAATGCTCACTCCGTCCAAGGCGAGGCTCTGGCTGATATTACCATGGCGATCTGGGCTATCCTTCCCACTGTTTGCACCCCGCCTTCTTGTCTCAGGCCTTGGCTGGCTGCGCGTCTTTGTGGCAGGTCAGTCTCTGCAAATAGAGGTAAGCTTTCAGTGGCTCTTAAAGTAAGAATTGTGTTGCCATCCTTTCATTCTTAGGCCTGTTTTTTGCGCTTGAAGTGGTTTCCCGTGGCACTGGTTTGTTTTCACGACACTGCTTCCGGTATTGCTGTGCTTTCCCTTCATCGCCTCATCATGGTTTGTGAACGGATGAGAAGTCGCTATGGGGGGAGCCGAGGTGGCCGTGGGCGTTTGCAAGCTGCTCATTCTATGGATACTACCTTGCCTCTTGCTCCTCTGCCCTCTTCTCCGGTAAATTCGCCTCCTCTTAGCCCTGCACGCAGGCCGATACTGCACAATGCATTTCAGTCTACTCACTTCAAGTTTCAGAGCAATCTTAACAGGCCTGTTATCTCGGCCAATATTACTATTATCTTCTCTGAAGAAGAGGCTCCGCTTCAAACTATGGTGTGCTTGATGTCTGAGCCTTCTCATGGTGGTCTCAGAGAGGCAGGCAGCCAGAGCGGTGAGAAGTTTTTGGCGGAGGGAAGCCAGGAGAAAAGAAATGGTGAGCTGCTTGACAAGGGCAGTGCTCCCAGCGATACTCAGCCTCCAGGAGCCTTTGTCTTGATGATCAAGGAAGGTAATTCCAGTGATACTCATCCCTCGTCGGTGCACCCAGGTGGCTATTATGCGGGTAACATGGCCGGAAACGATGAAATGTGGGTTGGCAACGCGTGCTTGGTGGTGGAGGAGCCTCCGAATGAGGACGTGGCAATCTGAGGCCACCTGGGCCCGTTCAGACATTCCCGGTTTTTTTCTGATGACTCGTTTGGTCAAGTTCAGGCGGTTTTGGTTGCAGCTCTGGTTCGGCCTCTATAACCAGGCAATTTCGTTCTTCTTCCTGTTGGGCGGCAGTATAAAGCTCTTTTGGGATTTTGGACAGTGTCTCTGTCTCTCTTTCTGGTCTCATTTTATTGCTAGGTGGTTATACCACCTCATCCTCATGTCCCTTTGGTTAATTTCTGGTTCCTACATCTGCTCTCTTGCTTACTGTAACTGGTTATCCCTTACCAGGGACGGTTTTGCTGCATTGATCGCTCTTGGTTGATGATGCCCGAGGCCTCAACCCCTTGTAATTCTATTTTGATTTTCAGTTAATAGAATTAGTCTTTGTCGAGAAAAAAAAAACAATAACAATAAGGGGCTACACTAGTAGTATAAGGACCTAACATGCCCCTCTCCTTCAAAAAAGTATTGTCCTCAATGCTTAAGTAGTTATGGATGCTTTTATATAAAATTATCATCCTCCCATGTGGAATTTACAGTGGGTAAGTTCTTCCACTTAATGAGATACTCTAAAATTTATCGACTTTGTAGCTGTCGTGTTCTTTTTTCCATGATTGCTTCAGGTGTTGAGAAATCAATGCTAGTAGAATTAGGGTTAGATTTACCTTTCTTGATAATTACTTGTCAATTATGGTGGATTCTTTTACTTCTTTGTTATATTATCTTTCATCAAGAAACTACCAAATTATGTGTTTATGAAGATAAAAAAACACAAGACACAAGATGTAGGCACTTTGCCAGGGAAAAACCCATATCTAGTGGAAAACCTAGTCAAAATCTCTTCTTTCAATAGTTTTCTTGAGACTCTTCAACCTAGACACAGACTTGTTAATTTGTTCTTTGCTTTGATAATTTCATTTAATCATTAATACATTAAGTTCACCCCATATCATCATTACATTATTAAGGTATACACCATTATACATTAGCATATGCAATTATATAGAAATAACATAATCATCATCATCAATGCAACGAAACATAAAGGAACAATGGAATAAAAAGATGCACACACAAATAGATATCAGGATTGGTTTGAGACCAGGGAAAAACCCACTATGGGGAAAACCCTTGAAAATCTTCTTCTTCTTATATCGTCATCAAATGATTTAGCAAAAGAGAGTATAATGATCCATAACTTTATCTAAGCAACAAAACAACTATGATATCCATGAAACATATCTAATCATGTTTGAAGACAATACCCTAATTCTGATGTCTGAAATATGTTGACAATGACTGTAATCAACTGCAGGATACTATGGAACACTGCTGCCATTGAGAAAAATCTTCAGAATACAAAATTCTCATCCATGAGTCCCCGCCGCAGGGAGGAGGAGTTGTGCGAGCGTCTATAACAGATCTTGACGCTCTCTGCATAAATGGATGACTACGTCTGGAAAAGATCTAGATGCTCCCAGGAGAACTGGATGGGGGAGTCTGAGGTCAAAGATACCCAGACTTGCTTCAAGATTAGGACACTCTCATAATGCTGTTATGTGAGCATCTATGACATCCCATACACTCTTAGGACCATTCTGTGCGAGCGTACATGGACTAATACATCTTGATATGACCCTCAAGCCCTGGACGCTCCCATAACTCACTATGCTAATGTCCATGGCTCCCTGGAATCTCCCATAAGCCTACGTGATAGAGTCCAGGGACTAAAATGCCCATTTTTGTGCCAATGGTTGGGGATCAGAAAACCCTAAGTCAGAGCGAACTTTACGCCTATGATTTCAGACCCTTGTGCGAACCTTCGGTCAAACCTATGCAAACCAAGAAAAAAGAGGAGAATATATCTTGATCGAATGTGTCCAAATGAGCTTGATATATCTTCTATTTATAGGCTTTCATGAGGGTCCAATTGGGGTTAAGGCCGACGTAAACAATTACCCATAGAGTTAGGGTCGACCCATTCCATAATACATGTAAGAATAAAATAATTCATAACTCAACTTTTGCTTGACCAAATTAGGTGATCTTTAGGTCGATTTTGGTCCTCTCGAAAAGAGAAATCTAATGAAATCATAATCTCGATCATTTGAGATGTCCAAGGTGTAATTTGACTGCAGTTAAAAAGAATAACAAGACCTCCTCCAACCACCAACTTAGCCTCTCCTTCCAGCAACTTCGACCTAAATATTCGACCTTGATGTAGCAACACTTCGACCCAACAACTGGTTGCAACAACAACAAAAAATTCGACTTATCAAAAGAGACTTCAATCTCCTAGAGGAATCCACACGAGAGAG
This sequence comes from Pinus taeda, assembly GCA_000404065.3. Lineage (NCBI taxonomy): Eukaryota > Viridiplantae > Streptophyta > Pinopsida > Pinales > Pinaceae > Pinus > Pinus taeda. Next base: position 242,658 of record APFE030071457.1, read on the forward strand.
AGATAAATAACCCAACATTTCGATCTTGCCTTTTTCTCCCTTCTTCTCCAACCTCACTTTTTTTAGCCTCCTTTTCCCGCTCTTTCTTCTGGATATTGAACTTGTGTGTGTGAGAGTGAGAGATCCAAATGAATTCAAAATGCTTGTATATACAGGCTTCTGTGAGGTTGAATTACCCATATTGAGGCCAACTTGGTGTGGAGGGGTCAAATACCTAATTTGACTAAATAATAATCCTTTTTACATGACTCAAAAGCCCAAGAAGGGTCTCATATAATGTACAATGACTCTAATGACTCAATATAAATCCTAGGAGTCCAAAATGGGGACTTTGACTAATAAAAGATGACCCAAGCATGAAAACCATGCTTTAATAAGTCATTGTAATAATAATAATTTTTTTATTTTTCATTATTTTAACAAGTACATTACATAATGACTCAAATACATTTATGAAGACCGAACCTAGTTACATTCTTCAACACTCCCTCTTAAATAGGGAGGTATTCATGATAAAAAGTACAAGGAAGATCTCAAAACATATGAACTATGAAGAGTTTAGGCACCACAATGCCATGGACTAAATTCCTGACCAGGACAATCTATCTAAGGTACTCCAACAATTTAGGCAATCATGGTGGCACAGACCAGATACCTGACCAGGGCAATCTATCCGGGTGGGACTAAGATGGACTAAAGCTTTCAACCTCTTTAGGTACCATCAGGCTTAATTGCTAACCATCAACCGAGGGATCCAGGTGCATATCTGATGTTAGGGCTACATGACCAACGCCACCCTCCCTACTTCGGGATCCAAGCATTAACACATATTGCAGACCAAATGTCCTCCCAGGAAATGTGTCTCACACACAAAGCCTCAACAAATATCTTCCAAACTTTTATCATCATCAACAAGATCAAAAATATCAACAAAACCAAGCATGCTTCTAAGATATTCAAACTTCTTATTAGGAAGAGAGTTTGTTAGTATATCAGCTACCTGACCGTCAGTTAGGGCATATTGTAGATTCATGATCCTATCATGCACCAAGTTCCTAATGTAGTGGAGCTTATTGTTGATATGTTTCATCCTAGCATGAAACATGAGATCTGTAGACATCTTGATGCAACTTTGATTGTCACTGGTTATCACAGTAGGACCTAAAGGCTTCTCAAACAAATCTGTTAGAAGCTTCCTAAACCATACACCTCCTTTCGTACTTCACATGCAACCACATACTCTGCTTCAACACTACTCAAATCAATGAGATCTTACTTTCTACTAATCCATGAGATCATGGTAGATCCAAAACTAAAACATCCACCTATAGTGCTTCTTCCATCGGTCTCACTGCCACCCCAATTAGAATCTGTGAAGCCAATAAGCTTGACTTCCTTGCTATAGTATTTTAGGCAGTGATGTATAGTGCCATGAAGATATCTCAATATATGCTTGGAAAATATCCAGTGATCATGATGAGGATCCAACTAAAACTAACTAAGAATATTCACAACAAAACATATATCCAACCTACTATTTACCAAATACATTAGAGAACCCACCAACTCACGATAGGAGGTCGAATCTACAAGACTTGAGTCAGATCTCCTCAACTTCTTGAGATTGGTGATCATAGGAGCAGTCATGGGCTTGTAATCCATCATTCCAAATTTCTGCAACAATTTGATGATATACTTTCCTTGCCCCAGATATATCTCCCCAGGCCTCTTCCATACTTCTAGACCTAGGTAATAATGCATCAGTCCCATATCCTTCATCTCAAATTCGGCTGCCAACATATTCTTGCATTCTTGTATCCTTCGCTCCACACCTGTAATGAATAGATCATCCACATATAGTAGAATAATGACTAGCTCATTATCCACAACCTTGATGTAGATATTTGGATTAGCAATACTATTCATGAACCCAATTCTTAGAAGGTATGCATCCATTCTTGCATACCATGCCCTAGGAGCTTTCTTCAAACCATATAGGGCTTTCTTGAGTCTACGAACATGAGTGTATTTTCTATTTACTTCAAAGACTTCGGGTTGTTCAATGTATACTTCCTAATCGATGGTCCCATTCATAAATGTTGTCTTTACACCCGTTTCATGGAAATTCCATCCCATTGTAGTAGCCAATGAAACTAAATATCTAATGGTAGTATACCTTGTGGTGGGTGCAAAGGTTTCTTCATAATCTATGCCTTCTTTTTGAGAGAAAACCCTTGCAACAAATCTAGCTTTGTATTTGTCTATACTTCCACCAACAACATGCTTGATCTTGTAGATATATTTGGAGGTAGCAACAGATTTGTCACTAGATCTAGGAACGATTTCCCAAACCCAATTCTTCATGATGGATTGATATTTTTCCTACATTGCCTTCTTCCATACTTCTTGATGAGTAGCTTCTTCAAATGTAGATGGTTCAACTTCAATCAGTTTTTTCATAATGCATAATATCTAGAATATATTTTCAGCCTTTTGCATTCTCTAAAGGTTCCTTTTGTAGCTCCATGTCCTTCAACATCTTCAAGAGTATCTTTTAACCAAATTTGCCTCTTCCTTGTTTTCAGTATGATCACAAGTTGAATAGGCTCACTTGGTCCTTCTTCTTCTTCTTGAATTGTAGAGGGATTTTCATGGTGTACTTCTTCTTCTTCAAATATTGGTGTATTTTTGTCCTCAAAATCAATAGGGATATCTTTGGATATTTTGTAGCCATGATTTTAATCAAATATAACATCCATGCTTACTTCAATATGTCTTCCTTCCTTGATGTAGATTCTATATTATTTTGAGGAGAGACTATAGCCAACGAATATCCCTTTGATGCTTGTAGAATCTAACTTCTTTCTTTTTTCCTTTGGAACGTGGATATAGGCACGAACCCCAAAGATTAAGAGATGGTCCACACTTGGCTTCTTCCCTGTGAATGCTTCCCCAAGTGTCATATTCTCAAGAATTCTATGAGGATTTCTGTTTTGAATATACATTGTTGTCATTGCCACTTCTCCCCATAGAAATTTTGGTAAGTCTTCGTCAAGGATAATTATTCATATACCTTCTTCAATTGTCCTATTCTTTCTTTCGGCCACTCCATTTTGTTCGAAATAGTAGGGAACAATGAGCTCCCTCTTAATTCCCTCTTCTTTACAATATGGGATCAATTATTTAGAAGTGTATTCCTCACCATTATCTGATCTCAAAATCTATTTTTCTTTTAGTTAGGGTTTCCACTTCATATCTAAACTCCTTGAATTTCTCAAATACTTCATCCTTTTTCTTGAGAAGGTATATCCATGTATTTCTAGAGTGATCATCAATGAACGTTACATAGAAAACATGACCTCCGAGTGATTTGTCAGACAGGCCCACACAAATTAGAATGAATGAGGTCTAATATTTATTTAGACCTTGTTTCACTATTTGCAAATGGTTTTCTTGTATGTTTACCTAAATAACATCCCTTGCAAACCCCTTCACGATCTTCTTTTATATTGGGGATGCCATGAACCAGTTGATTGAGAGTGGAAATGACCTTGTAGTGTAGATGACCATATATTTTATGCCATAACTCAATGATATAGATTTCCATATGAACTAGAGCTTGAGGAAATGGTGTTATGACTCTATATAAGATTCCTTTACGAACTCCAATAACCCTAGCTTGATCAATACTTGAACCTTTTCCCTAAACCAAAACCTTTCCATCAATAAAATAAACTCTATCCCCTTTATCTTCTAAGCAAGAAATTGAAAACAAATTCTTTTTCAAACCTGGAACATATAGTATATTGTTGAGATGTAGCTTAGCTCCATTATCCATATTCAAAAATGTTGATCCCAGGCTTCTAATAACATATATTTTGTTGTCTCCCAATTCCACTACATGAGAGGATGGTTCCTTCGGTAGAGTGTGAATTTGTTTATTCTCCCTTGTCATATGCCTTGATGCTCCACTGTCAATAATCCATGCATTATCATCATTAAGTGAACCTATAAGTGCAACTAAGAACCCTTGACTTTTGACCTTTTTGAATAAGTAATAGAATATCTTCTTGATACAACTTCCTGTAGTATTGAATCCCATTCTCATATAGCTTATCATAGAGGGAGTAACCATTTCCTTCAAGCCAACAAAGTGATATTCAATATTCCTTAACCTTAGCTTTGAAACCATGTTGAGAAATCAATGCTAATAGAGTTATGGTTAGATTTCTCTTTCTTGACAATTACTTGTGAATTTTGTTGGCTTCTTTTAATTATTTGTTATATTATCTTTCATCAAGTAATTACCAAATTATGTGTGTATGAAGATCACATAAACATAAGACACAAGATGTAGGCACTCTGTCAGGTAAAAAACCCTATCTAGGGGAAAACCCAGTCAAAATATATTCTTTAAATAGTTTTCTTGAGACTTTTCAACCTAGACACATACCTCCTCCAACCACCAAGTCAACCTCTCCTTCCATCAACTTCGACCTAAATCTTCGACTTTGATGCAGTAGCACTTTGACCCAACAACCGACAGCAACAATAGCAACAACAACTTTGACTTATCAAAAGAGACTTCAATCTCCTAGAGGAATACACACGAGAGAGAGATAGATAGCCCAAAATTTATATCTTTCCCTTTTCTCCCTTTTTCTCCAACATTGCACTTCTTTTAGCCTCCTTTTCCTACTTAACACTTTTCCAGCTCTTTCTTCTGGATATCGAACTTGTGTGTGTGAGAGTGGGAGCTCCAATTGAATTCAAACTGCTTGTATATATAGGCTTTTTTGAGGTCGAATTACCCAGATTTAGGCCAACTTTATCTCCTTGAGGCCGACTTGGTGTGGAGGGGTCAAATACCTAATTTGACTCAATAATAATCCTTTTTACATGATTCAAAATCCCAAGAAGGGTCTCATAAAATTTACAATGACTCTAATGACTCAATATAAATCGAAGGATTCTACAATGGGGACTTTGACTAATAAAATATGACCCAAGCATGAAACCCATGCTTTAATAAGTCATTGTAATAATAATAAATTTTTTCTTTCTCATTCTTTTGACAAGTACATTACATAATGACTCAAATACATTTATGAAGATTGAACCTAGTTCCATTCTTCAACATCAAGTTCCAATATGATTTTTCCTTCCTTGTCAAGTTTTGGCAATATTGTTTGAACTGGGAGCTTGTTACCTATAACCTTCTTTAAGCATGAAACATGGAACACTGGGTGCACTCGGGAAGATGCATGAAGCTCCAATTTGTATGCCATAGTACCAATATTTTGCAACACCTTGTAAGGACCATAATACTTTGGTGATAATTTATTATCCTCATTAGCTTTCTTTAGGGACATTTGCTTATATGGTTTTCATTGTAAAAATACCCAATCACCTACAACAAAACTTCTTTCGCTGTGATGCTGATCTGTCTGTTATTTCATTCGATTCTGTGCCAAAGTGAGGTTATACTTTAAGAGTTGGAGAACTTGTTGTTGATGCTCGATGTGATCTTCCAATGCTTGAACCTTAGAATTTTCTCTTAAATATGATGTGATAGATGGTGGATGATATCCATAAAGTGCCATAAATGGGGTCATTTTTGCTACAATATGGAAGGAAGTGTTATACCACCATTCAACTAGAGTTAACCACTTGACCCATTGTGTTTGTTTATCAGATACAAAGCAACAAAAATATCCTTCCAAACATTTTTTCGCTATCTCATTTTTCCCATCAGATTGAGGATTATAACACGAACTATGAGCTAATTGAGTACCCAAACAAGAAAATAATTCCGTCCAAAAATTTCCAGTGAAAATGGGATCTCTGTTGCTTACAATAATATTTGGCTTTCCTTGTAGCTTTTGAATTGTTTCCATAAATGTAGTAGCAACTGTACATGATTTAAATGGATGAGACAATGCACAAAAATGTGCATACTTGGTAAGTCTATCAACTACCACCATGATGACACTCTTTCCTTCGGACTTGGATAAACCTGTGATAATCCATTGAAACCTCCTCCCAACGTTGACTTGGAATGGCTAAAGGCTGTAAGATGTTCAAAGGCCTTAGTTGCTTCTGGAGTCCAAGAAAATTCATCTTTCTTTAGTAATGTTGTTAGAGTTGCTGCTATTCTCCCATAATTCTTAACAAACTTGTGGTAATACTCTGTCAACCTGAGAAATACTAGAAGATGCTTTATGGTTGTAGATATTTTCCATTCCTTAATGGCTTTAATTTTTTTAGGTTCTACCTTAAAACCATCATGGGATACAATATGACACAAATATTCTACTTCATGTACTCCAAATAAACATTTGGAGGTTTTTGCATATAATTTTTTCTATCCAATAGTTTGAGCACCTTGTCAACATGTTGAACATGATCCTTCCAAGACTTGTTGTATATTAATATATCATCAAAAAATACTAACACAAATTTTCTAAGGCTTTTAAAAAGGAATTCATAAAAACTTGAAATGCAAAAGGTGCATTGGTAAGGCCAAAAGGCATGACCAAAAAAACATAATGAGCCTCATGAGTTCTAAATGCTGTTTCAGAATGTCTTCAGTCTTCATTCTAATTTGATGATATCTTGAACGAAGATCCAACTTGGTGAAGTAAATTTCTTCATGTAATTCATCCAACAATTCATCAATGATAGGAATGGGGAATCTATCTTTAATATTGAGCTTGTTGAGCTCCCAATAATCAAGACACATGCACCATGATCCATCCTTCTTACGAACCAATACTACTGGAGCAGAGAAAGAACTTTGACTAGATTGAATTATATCGACCTTTAGCATTTCTGCAACCATATGTTCAATTTCACTCTTTTGGGCATAGGGATATATGTAAGGTTTGATGTTTGGAGGAACACTTCGTGGAATCAAATGAATAACATGATCATGATCACAAATAGGTGGGAAGCCTTTGGGAGTCTCAAATACCTTGGAATGATTGTCCAAGACTTTATGGAGATCAAATAGATGATTTCGATGATTGGATATGTAGTGAGCATACTTGTGCAATTATGCCTCGTCATTCTTGTAGAAATTTTGAATAATATAACACTTATTCACAAAGATTATCCTGATTAGACACTATTTGCGGAATGCATGCATAATACATAACCTCCTCTACCATTGATCATCAATTTTGCAGTATTAAGAAACAATTGCATGCGAACATAGAAGCATCAATCGCACATATCAACACAGTATTTCACTGGGGAAAGAATCTCGCTAAAAACCGCAAACTATCTGTATATTATATTGATTGAGAACATGTAACAATACATAGTACAATACTCCTTCCAAGTACTCAACACTATCTCCACCTGTTACACACAAACTAGCTCAGATCTGAATCAATCACTGGCTCAAATCTCCTCTGCTGCTTGCCTGCCTCCACTGCGCAATCCTGCATGAGAATAGATGAGAATGGCTGATCCAAACTCGTATCTCCTTGGCTTAACCACACAATCCTCATTGGAAATACTCAATCCATTGATTGTGCAAATCTCATGCACAACTATAGTCACAACTGACAGCTGTCTTGCCCTTTCACTCACCTCTAACACTTGTCTCCACTGAACTGTCCATGCACTGAGTTAACTGATGTATTCTTCAGTTGCTTTATGAGTTAATAATTAGTGAATTAATTAATAATTAATTCACACCACTCATCACTTAGTCTATTGATCAATTAAACTAAATACAACTAGTTCAACTAAGTCAAATTGAACACAACTCCATCAACTCCTCAATCAACTCCACAGAAACTCAACCACTTGAGGTCTAACTGAAGTCCTTCATGCAATAGCTCAAGTAACCCATAAGAACCACCTATTTCCTTCTGGTAGCTGCATGTGCCACATCCGTAGCTCAAACTGAAGTTCTCCAAGAGGATAAGATAATGTTTATAGTCCAAATACTATTAAGAGCTAATAATATTCGACTGTTCTATTTTTAGCCTGGCAGTCTAAAAATAGACTTTGCCCATATGTATAAAAATAGAGGTCCATCTATTTTTACCAACTTGACCAATCATCCACAAATAGCATCCTGCAACTCATAGACCATGATCCATATGTCTAAAAATAGACATAGTCTAAAAATAGACTTTGCGTCAAAAATAGCTTGCGGGACCACTTAGTGAAGGCGACTTCTTTTCACTAAGCTCCATCGTCTTGTTACATTTTCAACACTCCCTCTCAACAAGATATGGATTATCTGCAACCCCTATCCTGTAACTCTGGAATGTTCTGCATGCAACACATCTACCTGGTCCACTTGCTCCAACAACACTTAGAACAAAAACACTCCCAACTGACCACTCTGTTGGGCTAGGAACATACTCTGATGTTGAAGCTCTACTTGCTGCTGACAAGTGCTCCCTCTCTGACATCTATGCTACTGCAACATATCCATGCATCTCGCACCATTTCACACCTCTCTGTGCCACCTAGCACTGTGCAAAACACTTGTGCCTCTCGCATTGCTGCAGCATGCTAGCTATGCGCTGTCCTGGGATTCCTTGCACTGTCGCTCTCTCTGCCACTCCATCCGCATCTGTCTCTACCAAATTAGTCAGTTCCTGCTACTCCACATCGGGGCTCCTGTAGCAAGGTCTCATCCAAGAGGTTGGGTACCTCAAGGATCGTGCCCCTCCTCCTTGGGACGATCACTCTATATCGCCCCACCTCCTGCCTGGAGGTATGGCTGCATGTGATCCCTCAGCCCACCTGGCTCGAAGTTTCCCCCTACTGGAGGTCTCTGCATGAGTAGATGTCTCTACTCGATCTCCACTCATCTTCCCCTGTTGTAGCTGCTCCACAACCTCCTGAAGCTGCTGCACCAATCGTGGCTCCTCCATAATTGTTTGAGACTTCTTCAGGCTCTTTATGTTGAGAGGTAATATACCCTCCCTCTCAACCACCAAGTCTCCATCAATTGCCTTGCTGCTTAAGGCTTTGCATGCATCTTGAACCTCAAGAGCATACAGGTTCTTGACCCATGAACCAATCTGCTTCACCTGTCTAGTGATGATGTGTCTAAGGAAAACCTTTCCCTTACTAAAGACTACATCATAGCCTCTGTCTTCCAGCATCGCGATCGACACCAAGTTTCTCTTCAGTCCTGGTACATACTTGACATTGGTCAAGGTAAAGCGAGATCCATGCTCCCTCTGAAAAATAACTGTGCCTACACCTGAGACACTATACTTCTCATCATTACCCATCACTATGAGTATCTGGAGATCTTTCTCCTCCAAAGTACTGAAAATTTTTTTGTCGCCGGTCATGTGGAAAGAAGCTCCACTATCAAGAAACCAACCACTTCCCACCATGGATGAAACCATGCATGCGAAGAGTGTGAAATCCAACTCAAACTGTGAAGCAAGTGCCTCACCTTTAGATCCTTCCCTTGATCCCTTCTTGGATTTCCTCTTCATCAGATCCCTTTGATGAAGATCCGTCCTTGGTATTCAACCTGATCTCCTCTTGCACAAGATCCGACCAAAGTCTCTCCCATCCTGGCAATTTCTCCCGACCATTGATAGAGTCCTGATAGGAATGCCAACTCTTCGGAAGACCAAGGAGAGCCAAGCTCACCAAGTCCTCATCATCGACAGTCACCCCCACACTTCCAAACTCATCTCGGCATTGGGTGAACTTCGTGAGATACTAGGGCATACTATCTCCATTCTCACACTTAGATGTTTCTGAGTTTATCCTTGAGCGCCATTCCACCAGCTCAAAACTCAACCGCTTCCGATCTAAAATTCGTGAGAACAAAGTATTTCTTGTACAGAGATCGACTGTATGGGCATTCACCGGATATCTCACCTTCCAAAAGAAGGATGAATCCAGAAGCTACCTGGACCAATTACAGAATCTGCCTGAAGAAATAAAATGTAAAAACTTTCTGAATAATAGATCCGATGATCAACTTCGCACTGATATCATGTAGAAATCTCTTCTAAAAATTAGCTAGCTCCGATACCATGTAGAAATTTTGAATAATATAACACTTATTCACAGAGATTATCCTGATTATACACTATTTGCGGAATGCATGCATAATACATAACCTCCTCTACCATTGATCATCAATTTTGCAGTATTAAGAAACAATCGCATGCGAACATAGAAGCATCAATCACACATATCAACACAGTATTTCACTGGGGAAAGCATCTCACTAAAAACCCCAAACTATCTGTATATTATATTGATTGAGAACATGTAACAATACATAGTACAATACTCCTCGCAAGTACTCAGCACTATCTCCACCTGTTACACACAAACTTGCTCAGATTTGAATCAATCACTAGCTCAAATCTCCTCCGTTGCTTGCCTGCTTCCACTACGCAATCCTGCATGAGAATAGATGAGAATGGCTGATCCAAACTCGTATTTCCTTGGCTTAACCACACAATCCTCATTGGCAATACTCAATCCATTGATTGTGCAAATCTCATGCACAACTATAGTCACAACTGACAGCTGTCTTGCCCTTTCACTCACCTCTAACACTTGTCTCCACTGAACTGTCCATGCACTGAGTTAACTGATTTATTCTTCAGTTGCTTTATGAGTTAATATTTAGTGAATTAATTAATAACTAATTCACACCACTCATCACTTAGTCTATTGATCAGTTAGACTAAATACAATTAGTTCAACTAAGTCAAACTGAACACAATTTCATCAACTCCTCATTCAACTCCACAGAACTCAATCACTGAAGTTCTAACTGAATTCCTTCATGCAATAGCTCTTGTAACCCATAAGAAACACGTATTTCCTTATGACATCTGCATGTGCCACATCCGTAGCTTGAACTGAAGTGCTCCAAGAGGATAAGATAATGTTTATAGTCCAAATATTATTAAGAGCTAATAATATTCGATTGTTCTATTTTTAGCCCGGCAGTCTAAAAATAGACTTCGCCCATATGTATAAAAATAGAAGTCCATCTATTTTTACCAACATGACCAATCATACACAAATAGCATCTTGCAACTCATAGACCATGATCCATATGTCTAGAAATAGACATAGTCTAAAAATAGACTTTGCGCCAAAAATAGCCTGCGTGCACACTTAGTGAAGGCGAGTTCTTTTCACTAAGCTCCATCATCTTGTTGCATTTTCAACACTCCGTCTCAACAAGATATGGATTATCTGCAACCCCTATCATGTCTCTGTGGTATTCGAATTTGCTCCTGGTGAGCGCCTTCGTCAAGATATCAGCATCCTGATCCTCCGTGGGAATATATGAAAGTAACATGATTCTCTGCTGCACACAATCTCTGATCTGATGGTACCTGATGTCGATATGTCCATTGAGCTCCCTTCCCAATCTGTATCTGTGAAGCCACATAGCTTCACCTCATCCTCATGGCTGTAACACAATCCATATCCCGATGTGCCATGCATGTTGAACTTCTCTAGTATCTCCCGGGCATACTTACCCTGAGAAACAAATAGTCCATCACTGCGCTGCCTCACTTTGTAGATCCATCTCGAACCCACCACTTGCTCCAACAACACTTGGAACAAAAACACTCCTAACTGACCCCTCTGTTGGGATAGGAACATACTCTGATGCTGACAAGTT
>APFE030071466.1:0-11633 GCA_000404065.3 Pinus taeda
TCACAAAATTTAGTAAAAAATACCAATATCTCCATTAATATTGGTTTTCTGATTTAACAAAAAAAATTCAAAATAGTGTAACCTTATCACCTTTTTCACATCACCCTTGCAAAAGATTTCCCACCATTTTTCAAACATTCTCAAGATGATGTCTTCATGAAAATGTTTAAGTACTGATGTTCGATTAGTTGTTTAAAAAATAAGTTGGTTTGTACAACCTTTCATCTTCTGTCCTATTCTTAGTTTGTCCTAATGATCTGTAGGGGTTGGAGCCACTGCACCATTTTTTCCTAAAAGGTGGAGATTGTTCACCAAAAGGGAAATTAATCTACATGTTACAAAGCTGTTAAAAAATGCGAGACGTATGAGAGTAGTGAATTATGCTAATAAGCAATTTAGATTGGGAGAGACGTAATTAAATTTTATTATTTAATTGAAGATTTCCAATTAAAATAATAAGAAATCTACATTTATATATTCATAAGGAATTGGAAAGTCTTCTCACAATGGTCACTTCTTTCAATTAGATCCCCTTCAAGCCTTTGGGATACCTGCTACTTTTTTATATAATATAGTTGGCGTTTGCTACTTGTTGGCGTGTTGGGGTAAACAAACTTGATTTGTGTGTGTGTTTTTTTTTTTTATCTCGTAGTTGGAGTCTATGGAATAAGAAAGAAATTTGACAACTTGAAAAAAGTGGTAGCTTGACAAATGTTGTAGAGAAAAAATCAATCTCTCCTACCTTGACAGAATTCGTGGTCAATATCAACACCCACAAGAACTTTGTTGTGGAATATTATCAGAATTAATAGAAGGATATGAAAGAGTGTATTGTAAGAACCTTGACAAACACGACCACTAAAACTTGGAACATTGTTTGTAGGAAGAGATAATTATGTTTCTTTTTTCCAAACATGTATGTTAGTACTTACCATCTTGCAGGTGAGGGAATCTGTAACACCAAGAGGCCTCCATGGCAACATTGTAGCTTATGTGAGGAATAAGTTTCGCTTGAGGAATAAGTGCATCTACAACATCGAGAGCCCTCCAAGGGCCCATTGCAACTCGCTTGAGTAATACATGTGTACAACCATGAGGAATAGGTGTGTGACATTGCGATGCTATGCTCTTGACATCTCAAGAGCTAAGAACAAGATGTATGTGACACCTAATGAAGGAACTCTTGATAGCTGAAGAGTCAAAAGTAAGGAAAAGGAAGTGTATTATGCATTGTGCATTTTTGTTTTTGTGTTTTTTTTGTTTTTTGTTTTTGTTTTTTTCTTAATTGTAGCACAATTTACTATTTTTGGCAGTTTTCGGGTCGTGAACTTTCGAAGCCATTTTGAAGCCCTAAACAATGTTTTTTAGCAATATTCATTTGGGTGATTTTATCAAAATCACATTTTCAGTTGTAGTGCTCAGAGAGATCTTTCCAACGAGGTATCATGATCCAAATGGAAAATGGCATCAACCCATGGTATTCATCGACCCATGGAATTTACCCATGGTATTGTAAGTGGCATCCACTCATGGTATTTATCCACCCATGGTATTGTAAGTGACATCCACCCATGGTATTCTAGTGGATCAATTAACAGTAACAGTGGTCTTGCCTTGCGTTGCCTTCTCTTCTCTCCTCGCCTCGCCACGCCAAATATTAGACTGAGGTTCCAACTTTGCTCACAGTTTTCATCTTCACCTTATCTAGTGCTACTGATTCTATTAAAGTTTAGATCAATTTGGGAATGACATATGATAAGATAAAAAGAAGAAGGGATCATGTTTTAATATGCTTCCCTCTCCCTCTCGGGCATGTCTTTCAAATGGTGGGCTTTTCTAAGGCTTTGGGACAACGTGTCAAGTATTAAATCGTGAATATCATAGGATCGGTGTTTTACCCAATACTTTGAGGATTTTTTTTGGGTAGTCAACTTAGAAGAACGTTTAATATAATAAAGATGATAAAAATATTTTTTAAATATTCATTTTTAAGAAAACCTAATAATCGTACATGGTGAGAAAGATGGTATTATACATTTCCTCGATTTATACTAGTTAAATAGTGGGCTTTTGTGTTCTTTTCTAAGACTCTTAGACGAGAGATAAAGTATTAATTTAATATTTTGAGCTTAATCTACCTATTTACTCACATCCACATTAATTGGTGCACCTAGTAATTATAATGTCTTTGAGGACATCTTAGTGCATTTAGAGGTTATAATGGGTTAGAGTCATGTTAGTGCACTTTAATCGTTATAGCTAATTAGAGGTAGCTTCATGCACCTATTGCATATGGTGGTTATAGTTCTCCATTCTACTAATAATAAAGTAAATAAAATATAATTTTAAATTCAAAGCCATTTTGATATGTTCAACATTAACGATGATGGCTTATCATTTTCATTCATTTCAACAAATTTACTTTTATGACAATGTATTTGTACCTTTTAGTTTCTTTTTAATATTTTGATACTTTTCTTTTCAATTTTATATATAATTGATTTGTATTTTATATATCCACCAATAAATAGCAAGGTTCTAATCTAAGAAACTATGTAATTTTTTAAATTACATTTTTTTTTAACTAAATCTACTAAATAATTTAGTAAGATATATAAAATGCCAAAACCAACTTTTGAATATTTAAAGATTTGCAAAGAATAAAAGAAGTATATAATATATATTATATATATATATATATATAATGTAGTTTTAGTCCCAAGTGTAGTTCACTTCGTCAAGCAATTAAAACATGTTATATATATATTTTTTATATTTTTATTTAAAACTATACATTTTGTTAGAAATATGTTATCATTGATGGAAAAGGCAAAGAAGATGATGGTAGATTGTTAGAATATGTTGCCATTGTCAAAGGCGTTGTTGGCATAACAAGGATGCTAGACAAGTATTGACAAAGATGTTTCCATTAGGTCATTGATGTCACATATGTCAATGGTGATTTATCTAGATCAAAGGTAGTGAAATGGAAAAAACAGAGAAGATCGCAAGAAGAATTGAGATGAGCACATGTATGGAAAAGGAAATTAATTATGGAGGCATAGAGAATTTGGAGACATTTCTAGAATAACAGATCACCTCAAGTGAAAAGAATTGTGAAGGTACAAAGAATTTGGAACCATTTGTAGAATAACACATCAACTCAAGTGCACGTGGAACTGACTTCAAAATATTTTTTTGTGGTATATGGAACTCTGCTAAAAGCCTCTTAGATTAGAATTTATCACCCATTAAAGTTATTTACCCCAAAATTCAATGTGTAGAATTAAAGTTGAAACAATGGCTAGTTGTTGACAATTTACGAGTCAGGTATAGTTTGAAGAGTAGTTGAACATAGAGTCGGGAGGACATGACTTAATAGTACAATAGTGACAACACTTTTATTAACCGATGGTAGAGACCCTTATAACAACTCATCCCAAATGGAGTTTCCCTTAATGGTTCAAAGTCACATAGAAAAGGAATGCGTGGGATGACGTAGTCTTGGGAGGAATTAGTAGTAGTTGTGGGAGTTTGAATGGCAAAGTATAATTATGGGAGGTCCCGTATGGTATCAAAGTTGTGTACAAAAGGAACAATTGGGATGATGTACTCAGAAAATGTGCATAGTCCACAAAATGGAAGTAAAAGCTCTAATTTATAGAATTTCTCCAGCAGTGCTCCCCATAGTCATGTCACTGTGGAAGGCCTTAATTGAAACTGCTAAGGTATGTGCAAAGGAGACACATACAAGATGATGTAATGTTAGGCATATCTTGAAGAGTAGTAACATAAGACCAATAGAAAGGCAATTGGGAAGTCACGAAAATTGACGTTGTAATAAGCTTCAATCTAGTGGCTTCTACTATGAAAATTTTAACAAAGAAATTGTTGCAAAACAAATGCCCAAGAATCCCTCTTATATTCATACTCATAATAGAATGTACAGATAAAAGGAAGATGTGTGTGAATATTTTATTGTTTTTAGATGACATCAACATGATGTTAGACTTTGGGAGACATGGCATGCAGTTTCGGCATTTTCATGTGATCGAAGGAGCTAAATATGAGTGATAGACGCCACCACTTATATGGAACCATATGGTAACATATATGATGTAATCATGACAACACTCCAAAATGTTGTCCTAGAAAGGAATTATAAGGCATGCAAGTGAAGAGCTCCATGCTGACTAGGTTTCGAGTGTATTTGGTAGCTGTAAGACACAGATCACCCCGACTTTTTATTGATTGGCTCACAGCATGGAAGTGGTTCCCACAGGGACACATAATATTTTTTCTAAGACCCCGCAAGGTTTCAAGAAAGCATGACAAAGTTTACGCTGAGCTGACAGAGCATCGGGGTGTGGCAACATGTACAAAGGCAGTGCAAGAACCAATGGGAATGGCTTAATTAGAGTAAGGGAAGACCCACAAGGATATGTTATCCAAGATCATAACACAAATAAATATAGAGCTAAGGACAAAAAATAAAGTCCAAGACAAGTGCACAGAGAAATTGTAAAATAATATATTCCCTCAGGAATTAAGGTAAAATTGCCACATTGGAGTTATAATTGATGATGTTTTATATACAAAAGCACATTGGGCCTCTGCTAGAGGGATTAAGTATGGATGAGTTGGAAATGAAACTTAGCATAATTTTGGTGGTTAAGGCATATTCAATATTGCATTCAAAATAATATTTGAAGGCTTTTATGTGAATGAGTCGGTATCACTTAAAGTTGGCATTTATGCCACCTTTGGTGTGAAACCACCAAACCGACAACACTAGTAAAAATGGAAATTCTATAAAATTGGAAATTCTGTGCCTAGCCAAATTTAGAAATATCCCTACTAAATTCCATGACTTACCGAAATGAAGGAAAATAATATATTGACTTAGAATTTATTTAAGAAACAAGTAAGCAATGATTGATGACTTTAATAACACATTGAAATGACATAATTGAAGAAGGGAAAAAGGAGAAAAAATAAATATTCATGCAAGCAAAGGGTTAAAGATAACTAAATACCAAAGAACTAAAAATCTCATTCTAAATTCCTCTATAATCACTTCTAAATTTAGAAGGTGTGTGCAACTGTGTTGGTTCTACTGGTGTGAATAATGTTAGTATGCATTAGGGGTGAATAAAATATTAATTTTGATGTTAGAAAGGGGTTTGAGAAGGAAAAAATGAATTACCAAACAATGTTTTAATTCATTCAACAAAGATGTTTTATGGTGAAATTAGTAATTACAAAGGATTGATGTTGTTGGTGTGTTTGGTGATTTAATCAATTCTCATAAATATTTGAATTTGTTTCTATGGTGGGTATGGTGAGTGATTGAAGAGATAAATTTATTTGTTTATGAAATAAAGTGTCCTATTCATATCAGTTTTAAAATGGATGAAATATGGATCAGCAGGGCTCGCAAGTGATAACATGCATTCTAGGGGAAATAGTCCCCTTCAACAGTGGTTGATAAATGAGTAGGGCAATAGTCCCTTATTTTTGTCGATGATAGATGAGGAGGGAAAATAGTCCCTTTCAGTAGTGACTAATAAAGGAGAAGGGGAAGTTTCACCTTTTAGTGAAGGTTGATAAATGAGTAGGGATAGAAGTTCCCTTCTTTAGTAGCCAATTTACCTAGAAGTGAAAGCTTGTGGGGTAATGATGTAATAGAAATTTGAATCTTGTATTTCCCAAAGAAATAAAAGGAATGTTATGTCTTATATATGGCTTTCACATGTGTATGAAAATGTTTATGATGTTATTTTTTACATAACTGAGTTATGATGCTAATTACATGAGTGGTTGATAAAGTTATTGAACAATATAAATTGTCAAGAGTTGTATAGTGTGGTCACACTACTGATTCACCTTCCCCCCTCATTATTATTCTAGTACCCATTGTTTCTAACAATTGGTGTCAAATCCAAGGATCCTTCAGGATCGGTTAAACAACTGGAAGGAAGATCAAGGATCATGGAGAAATAGGACTAGATTTCCTCTCATAGAGTTTCATTTTTGAATGGGTAAAATTATACAACTTAGAAGGTAAGAATGATAATGTTCTTTTAATCTCTTGATTTTAATGTATGGGTATTCGTGGAGAATGGATTAACAGATAATGAGGTTGATGAACAGGTCATGGAGGAAATCTTGAGAGGGTTGTCCATGTCAAATATTTAGAAACTAATCTGTTGTGAGATCGCCAAAGAAATATGGAATGAGTCAGAGTCCACCTATGATAGAGACATACAAGTTGCATGTGATGTCAAGAGTCTTTCTCTAAAGAATGGATCAACCAAAGTTTCAAAGAGTTTTTAAGATCCCAAATTAGAGGATAATACACCTATATCAAGAGGCTAAGTCATCGATCAACACATAGAGGATACAAATGAGATGTAATTTACAAGTAAGTTGTTTTTTTCGTTGTAGAAAAATAGTCCATTTATCATTTTGTTTCTCAATTGGAAGTACCGGTGAAAGAGAAAGTTGCTCATTTAGTACTAGTGAAGAAAGAAATACCTTAATAGGAATAGTATATCTAGACACTATTCAAGAAGTCGTTGGGTCCCCTCTTAGTAGAGAGGTAGATAGAACATCTCATGTGTCAGTAGAAGAATCCCTAGAGACAGAAAGCGAATAATATATTCAATACATTGTGAGTAGAATAAGCACTTGTTTTGCTTTAGTAGCTTCTCTACTGAGTTGGAAGGCATTGAAGAAAATATTCATTTAAGAAGGAAAATCATATCGAATTTTGAGGAGATCAATAGCCTTAAAACCTCAAATCAGAAACTAGAAGTTTATATAATTATATTAAAAGAGTATTCGTTGAAAATTTAGAATCATGAAAATAGCTCTAATGCTTTTGATGAAATTTGAGGTAGACGAAGCCCCCACATAGATTGGATTTTTTTTATTTTTTATTTTTATTTATTTTTACTCAACAAAGATATCAGCAATATCCATCATCATTTTAAGACAAAAAATTGTGGAATGCACAAAAAATCTAATGTAGCAACAAGAAGACAAATAAACTTTCAGAGTTAAATACAAAGGTGTGAAACCACTCACATGTTTTCTTTGTGGAAATGCAGGGCACTTTTCCTCCAAGTTTTGAGAAAGGAAAAATAAGGTGCAACAACAAAGGTGGAATGACCTATATAAACAAGAATTGTGATTTGATCAAAGAAATTTGAACAACTGTGCAGATAGAACCTTTCCCCTCAAAGGAAAAATTATCAGTGGGTCAATAAAACTAAGACAATGAGTATTGGTCCAAGAAGTTGGGTGAGAAGAATATTCGGTAATAATAATTCCTTCCCCCTTCTTGATCAATGTTGAATCCTATGGGTGTGGAACTTATGGGCACAAAGAAACTATGTGAAAACTTGGAAACAATACACTTCGTTTACAGAGCAAGTTGAATAGATGTGTGGATCATGTTGGTAGTGAGAAAGGATAGTCACCTAGGAGTTATTACAACAATCCTAAGAGAGGTAGGTTGAATGGTTCATAGAGGCAAAAATTAGCGTATGGTTTTGAATATTATTAGCATAAGATTAGTATATAACAACTTGGAATTCCTATGGTTGATGTATGTCATATAACTAGCAACACAAAAATACTTCAATTAGATAAAAGGAGTAGTCATAGCCCAGACAATTCTCCAAAGTAGTATAGGTGGAAAGCAAGCACATATAGTGAAAATGAAGAGAAATAGATATTTTTAAGATTGAATTTAATTGGTGCTAATAAGTGGAATGGTTAATGTTTTATATGATTAAACTATGGTAGGATGTTTCTCAATCAGCTAAGAGTATCAAATCAACTTAGGAAACCAACTCATGGAGTTTACTAAGTAACACATAAGCATATCCATATGTGGAAGGAAGAGAGAGATAATTTTCTCAAGGGAAGTAGATCCCTTTCTCCTCTTCATTGAAAAGCAGAAGTTGGATTCAAGAGAATCTAGAAAGAATAGCTGCAATGAGAATAAAGAAACATGCCAAGTAATGCATCTGAAGGATAAGGGAAGTATGCCCTTTTAGCCTCTTGTTTATAAAGTTGAATGAGACTAGTTTTGTTGAGTATTATGGTTGATTTAATGTTTTTTCCAAATTATATTGATAGACTGAGTACAGATGATGATGAAAGAATAGGGATCATGAAATTTTGACAACCAATTCTTGTTTGTCTTGTGCAAGTATGTTTAAATAATTTATAGTGCCAAAGAGTGACCATAACCATAAAGGGAGTGTATTCAAGTAAACATTTTGGTATTAGATTATTCCATTAATGATTGGTATCATAAATTTGTATAGTTTTTTGGTTCTAAAAGATAATCATCGAAGACAAAGGCTAATGGTGTTTATTGCATATTAATGTTGCTTGAATTGCCAAAATTTATATTTCATATATGTTGAATGGTGTGGTTATTATGATTCCTTAAGATTACTCCAATTAGTAATTAGGATCAAACATCAAATTTGTGGTGAAAATAGCATGATAACAATGGAACAACCCTTAGTCATAAATTGTTCAGCATTTGGTATCAATGGTATCAATTAAACTATTTGTATCTTGATATAAAAGGTATTAACACTTGGTATCAAGTATTAACAATCAATATCAAGTGTCATTAAACTTTTGTCAGAGCGTTGTAATCATATTATTAGTAGGTGATTGTCAATCCAAGTGTTGTTGAAATAGTCTTGATTAACATGCTTATTTTCATGTTTAGTATAATTTAATGCAGTGATTCTACTGCCATTAGAAGTTTTCCAAGTAAAGTATATGTCGCGCAGTTGGTTTAAGCATACATTGTTGAGAGCCCCTTTATATTTGTCATATAAGCACATCTAAGTGGCATAGGTTGTTGTTTATTAGTTGATAAGACAATGGTGATGGTCATGCATCAGATAGATTGTTGTTATTTCTAGAGGTCATGTGTATGTGTATACGGAGGAACTATTATGAATGAAAGCCTAGCTGAGACAAACCAATAGGAATGATTTTTCTCCTTGCTCAGTTGGATACGTATGTGTCATTTTAGAAAGAAATCCCTCTTGACTACTTGAGGATGAGATTGGGAGTAATTAATCCTCTCCTTTCAACTCAATATTCTCCATAGGGAAGAAAGGAAGCTACTTAGATCAACTCAAAGATATCTAAAGTTATCAGTGTAACAAGAAGTAGTTTATAGGTCTACATGATCAACAAGATAGGGGGAGTTTGTTAATAAGGGGACAATGTTAGTATATTTTCCATTGATCTCAAGGGGGGAGAAGTATATCAAATAAAACGAAAGAGGGAGGAGATGAACCAAACTAAAACAACAAAAGGGAGAAGTAGATTATTGTAAATGTACATAAAGGATAAGTGCATCATAGGGGGAGAAACATCTACAAAGAATAAGAGAAGAAAAGGAAAGTACACTTATCTTTACTTGATTACTGGTGATGTGTTTTTGTTTGCTTAAAGTGTTTCCACAAATGTGAAAGTGGGATATTGTTAGAAATATGTTTTCATTGGTTGCAAAGGAAGAGAATATGATGGGTAGACTGTTAGAAAATGTTGTCATTGTAAAAGATGTTGTTGGAATATGAGGGAGGTTCATATCACACGTGTCAATGGAGGTTTATTTAGATAGAGCTAATGAAATGGAAAAATAAGATAATATTGGAAGAAGAATGAATATGACCACATGTATGGCAAAGGAAAATAATTATTAAGGTGTAGAGACTTTAGAGCCATTTATAAATTAGAAAACAACCTCAAAAGCAAGTGGAACCCACTTAGATGGATAGAGCTCTCAAAGATATCTATAGTTGTTTATGGATATCTGCTAAAATCCTCCTAGATTACAAGTTATTTCCCGTCAAATTTATGTACCCCAAAACTCAACTACATATTTAAAGTTGAAACGTCTAGTTCTTGTAGTTTAGTAGTCGACATAGTTGGAAGAAAAACTAAGCTCAAATCTGAGAGAATTTGGTCTAACAATTCAATGGTGAATTTTTTTTATTGGCCAATCGTAAAGATCCTTATAAAAACTCATTTTGGAAATATTTTTCCCAGATGCTTCAAATTTTCACACAAAGGGAATGTTCGGGATGACTTAAACTTGGGAGGATTTACTAGCGATTACATGAATTTAATTGGTGGAGTATAATTGTAGGAATACCCACTATATAGATCACCTTCAGGGAAGTTCCCTTGATGTTATTATAGATACACGTAAAGGGAACAACCAAGATGACATAAGCCTAGGTGGGGTGGGCAGTCCACACAACAACGGAAAAAGATCTCATCGATAGAAGTTCTATAGTGGTCATCACGAGATCCATGTCAGTAGAGGAGGCATTCCATGGAAATTCTAAGCCATGTGTAAAGAAGGGGAAGTCGGGATGATCTAAGATCAGGCAGACATGGTAGATCAATAACATTGGACCAATAGAAAGGTAGTAGGGTAGTCAATGTTGTAAAGCTTGAATCCAATGGTTTTTTCTTTGAAAAATATAATAAAGAAAATTTTGTAAAATGAAGGCCTAGGAACCCCTCTTGCCTTTGTACTCAAAATAACATGCAAAAATCAAAGGAATACGTGCGACAATATTTTATCAATTTGAGAGGATGTTAGTATGAAGTAAGACCTAGGGACACATGACATACCTTTTTAATTTTTTCAGATGGTTAGAGGGGCCAAATATGAGTGACATGTGTCACCATTCAAATGGTACCACGCAGAAATAGTGACATCAGAATGACATCACCCCAGAAGATTTTCCTTAGATTGAATTATAAGGGGTGCATACAAAGATCTCTCAACTCACTGGGCACTGAGTGTATGTGGAATTTGTTAGAGACAGATCACCTCGATTAGTCATTGATTAGTTCACAATGCGGTAGTGGTTCCCACCATGACACATCATCTTATCTTCCAGACACTAGAAGGTTTCAAGTGAGTGCAATAGAGGATGCTCCGAGCTGATAAAGGACTGGGAGATGGTGTCGTGTATAAAGTGGAGCACTGGGACCAATGGCAATGATACATGTAGACGAATGGTGGACCTACATGGACACATAATCCTAGATTGTACTTAAAATGTAAATAGTGTAGGGGACCAAACTTAAATAATAAGAAAAGAGCATGGAGAAATTTTAAAATGAAATAATCTCTCAGGGCTTAAGGGAAAATGGGCCCAATGGAGTTATAATTAGCAGTGCTTTATTTATGAAAAACACTTTGATCCTATGCTAAAGGGAAAATTGGTGCTTAATCCATATTAAATACAGTACTAAAATTAATGTTTGAAGGCTTTTGTCTGAATGGATAAAAAACACTCAAATTTTGCATTCACACCATATTTTGTGCAAAACCACCAAACCGACAACACTACTAAAACAAAAAATCAAGGCATGAATGAGTTAGAGCTGCAAATAGTGGAATGGATAGACTTGGACATAGATTGGATAAAATGGCTAAATTTGGTAGTCAACCAGATTTAGAAAAATCCACGCTAAATCGTATAACTCACTAGAATGGAGGAAAACAATAGTTCAACTCAAAATTTCTTAAAGATACATGCAATAAATCATTGATGAATTGACAAACA
>APFE030071475.1:0-13196 GCA_000404065.3 Pinus taeda
GGTTTTAACCACGTCAAAATACTGGTGTATTGATCTGTGATCTGTTTGTGAGCGGTGTCCTTCTGGTGTTCTATCTGAGGAACTTACCCTGTAAATTCCTACAAAGACATGGAGGTGTTCACAAGATGTGAAATATATTTCTTTTGTTGAAGCAAGAGTATTAATCCATCTAGTTGTTGTCTGTATTTTTGTTGTTGTTAACAATTGTTGTTGACAGCTTGTCAAACAGGTACAAATGAAAATTTTGTGAAGCAGATATAACTTCACATTTGTTTTAGCCCTCTTGGATCAATGATCAAGGCAGAGAAGTTCAAACTACCTTCTGTGACCATCTCAGCAGGAGTTATGCACGAAGTCAAGGAGGAGAAAAGTTCTTCCCAAGAAGACCAGCACATCCAGGAAAGAGAGTGGTCCAAGGCTTTGGTTTAGAGGCACTATGCAGAGGCAAGTGTATGGAGGCTGAAAGAAGAGGGTGAGGTACTCTCATTTACTGTTTAGATTAGTATGTCAGTCTTTTGGAGACCAAAAGCTCTTTAGTGGGAAGGCGTGATCCAAATGGATCTTATATATACTTCTAAGTCTAAAATGTTCCTTACAGAGGAAAATTAAAGTCAAGGGCTGCTCCTAGAAATAGTCCCATTGCATATATCTTTTCATCCTAAATTCGATGCAATTTGAATGGACTAAAACAGACTTCGGATGATGAAGTTATCGCAAAAGGAAGACTACCTTTGTCCTTTGAAAAATGAGGCATTTCTTCTAAAAATGGGCTTAAGGCCTTATAAAGGAAAATCGCATTGGAGATGTTACAAGGAGGACTTAAAGAAAAGGTAGAAGGACCCCCGATTAGCGATCTCCAACTTATCGCATCAGAGATAGGCCCGCATGCGACATCGGGACCCCAAGCACTACGATATGCCGAATGCGATTAGCGATTGGCGCTGATAGCGATGATCGGAGATATCAGTGATCGGGCAATCGGCAGATCGGTGATAGACACACCCAAAAGGGAAGGACCGTAACACTGTGATATGCCGATATGCGATCAGCGATGGCGCCAATACGCGATAGTGCCGAATTGCGATTATGATGATCGGATTGGTAGATCGACGTCGGCGATATGAGATCGCATCACAATATTCCATGGTATATGGAAAGAACCCTCCGGGCCGTTGCGATTGTGATTAACGATCAGGACCCGGACTCGATGGGATTATGGACATGATTCTATAAATTTTGAGTTCCGATATAAAATTGTTTTTGGGCTTTTGCTTTGTATTAGTGCATTTCCGTATAAAAACCGAAATACAAAAGAAAATGCCCTGAAGCAATAAAGCCGGACCCGAAAGGAATTATAGACGCGACTTTATATTATTTGAGTTCCGTAATAAGTGGGATTTCAGGTGAGCCTCAGGCGGTAAGTGGTACTGGATGGGCTCTGCCTGATCCCATACACTGGCCGACACGTGGCTTGGCGTGGGAGAGAGAAAACCGCATTTTCGGGCGAGTAATCTCCACGCATATAAGCCACCCGAAATAGATATCAACCGTTGGATCGGAGACCACGTAGATCAACGATGGGCTCGCGATATCGACCAAAGGTGGACCCGATAGGATTATAGGGTGGATGGAATATTATTTGAAGTCTGATAGAAAGTGTTTTGTCAGATTTTTCAGTGTTTTCTATGTATTTCTCTATGTAGACAGAGAAACGACTTCTTGGGATTTCACCCACGCCATTGGTCCTTTCCGTTACAAATAGGTGGCCACCATACCTTCAGTGTTTTGCAATGATTGTTTAATGCTAGAAAGGGAGATGAACGGACAAAAATCTTGAGAAAGGAATGTGTTATACGCATAGAGCCACAGAACCACAGGGCCAGATGGCCAAACGCAGAGCCATAGAGTCGATGAGCCAGAGGTCAATCAAAGAGCTAAAGAGTCACAAGGGAATGATTCCTCATGATGAGAGATAGAAGAATGGCTGGGGGATCCGCAGAGTCAGAGGATTCCACAAAAACACAGAGAGCACAAATACTGAGGTTAGTTGAGAATCTAAGCAGAGGCCAAGAGATAACACAGAGAGTGGAGCTCACAAAGGGTTGTTTGGAGGTCGGGTGGACCCAGAAGCTCATGAGAGTGAGAGCCAAGAGCCAAGAGCCAGAGCCAGAGCCAAAGCCAGAAAGCCTGAGAGCTTCAAAGCCAGGGATAAGAAGGTGTTCTAAGTCCATTGTGTTCTGTGTAAACTAGTGGAGTTGAGTGTGGAGCTTATAAAAGGACTTTTCCATAATCCCATAGAGCCTAGTTGAGTTGACTAGAGCTCAAAGAGACGTAGCCACAGAGTTTTGGGTGAACTCCATACTATATTGTTGTGTGTGTGATTTCTTGTTGCTGCATTGTATTTGCTGCTTATTTGTTGTTATATGTTTTATATCAATTCAAGAAAATAAACTTAAAGCGCATAAACCATTTAAAACCAAACACAAGCATACACCTATTTCAAGCACTTTTGAATTCCGTAATTGGTTAATCATAAGATATTGAGAAAATATAAGTTTTGGAAGTGGGAGAGGTTCTAGTAAGCTTGACAAGAAGCCTTTAGGCCCCGTTTTCAGATCAAAAAGATATGTCTATATCGACTTTGGATCAACAATCTCGCTGCTCTACAAACATGTGTTACATCTATGATGACATGTACCACATTTGAAGGACCAACCTCATCAATTGCATCCTTTGACATCTCAAACATGAAAGCAACATCTTTATTTTTTCCACTATAATCAATTGCTTTTAAAAAATAAGGCCCTACTAGTGATGTGACAATAAAATTTAACAAAGGTCTTTGTTGAATATTTGTCCAATTGTCCATTATAATTGAACAACTTGTTTGAACCCAAGATTGTTTGAGGTCCTGTATAAGTCCATGCATTTTTTTCACCCCTCTATCTAACAATGAAGTCCTCATTTTGTTGTAACTTGGGGGTGCATATCTAGTCAATGCAACTATGATTTTTCTCACCATTTCTTTATAGTATGGTGAACGAGTGGCATTAAATGAAATTTCATTTGTTATAAAAAAATCTGCCATGGCATCATTTGCTTCATCCCTATGCAAGACATTGTACATTTTTTGAATGGATTCACTTACATTAGTCTTCCTCGTACTAGAACCCCCTTGAGTAGCCTCAATTTGGATGTGATTTTGTTCATTCATACATTGAGATGAATCTTTATGTCTACCTCTCTTATTAGGAGATATTGTGCTACTATTACATTCATTGTTTCCATTAGCTTCCATGTGAAGCCTAGTCATCTTCATTATTTGTTCAAGGTTGCAAGTGTAACCCTTCACTCCTAACCCAGGTATGCCCAAAATATGATGCCATCCTCTTGTATAGCTACCCTTAAATACATGATCACACAAAGTACATTTCAATTCCTCACAACCTCCACTATTTGTTTCTTTGTTTTGCGTTATCTTTTTCGTGAACTTTAGTAAGGGCTTCTTGGAAATGTTGCTTGATTGAGTGTGGATAGATATCGTTGTCTCTGCGTTTTATTCTTCAGCTTGTGTGGCTTATGGAGGTAGTGGGGTCTCATCCTGATTTCCCCGCGTTGACTACCCAACCCTTTATCCATGGTATCAATATTGGGAATTTACATCAAAACCAAAAGGATTAGAAATAGAACTTACTAGGAATTTAAAATTGTTAAAAACTTAAAAGATATTAAAAATAAAAAATTTAAAAGATATTAATTTAATTTGTTAAATGTTAAATGGAAAAAAAATATTATTTGGAATTTTCTAATCTAATAAATTTGAAAAAAGCACTTATTGAAATATTTTTAAAATTTTTAATTTAAAAACATAATAAAAAAAATAAAAATAATTAACAATCTAACATTAATTAAAATAAATTTCAAAATATTTCAAGAATTTCATTTAATTAAGTTCAAGGTTATTCTAACTACTAACATTTTTAATGCCATCATGATTGTAGGTTCAAGTTTCAACCCAAAATTTAAAAAAACAAAGCAAATTAGTAAATTCAGAATTTTATTATATATAGTATATTCCATACTCATAAAATAATAAAATATTAAAAACAAATGCTAGGCGGTGGTGTTATGAGTTCTGCTACCAAACAAATGCCAAAAGTGCATCAAACTAAATAATTACTTACACGAAAATATTTAAATAAGTAATAGTCTTTCTTCATTTAGAGACCTACATTCAAGATGTGTTTTATTAACAATATTTGCCAAGTTATATCTGAATCAAAGCATCGCTCTGTTAGTTGTCATATATTTTGCAAAGGAAGACTTTGAATCTAAAAATAACATTAAAAATGTGATATATCATTATTTATAATGCAGTTTGATTGCCTGCCAACAATGAAATCGGCCCATAAATTGGATGTTAAACTAAAAAATCCACAAATATTTTTAAATTAAATGCAGAGACAAAAGCTCATCAAACTATTTTCATTATTAATTTATTCCCTGACAATTAAAAAACTACTTGCATTATTTCAACAGTCAAATATTAAAAAAATTCAGATCCATTGAAACTTGTGAGTGGGGCTTTCTCTCATTGATAAGGCCAACAAAATATTAAAATTTAACTTTTATGTGGTGTAGTGCTCTACATCAAGACGTGTTTGTTGAAAAAAAATCCAGGAAATGAACAAAGTTCAATTAAAAGCTGACATTCATCTCTCCTAAATCGTCGAACAACGAGGGAGGACTCTAATTTATCATCCAAGAAAATTAACTAAACAGTGATGGAAATTGTCCCGTATCAAAAAGAGAAGTCGACTCAGGATTTTTGGTAATTTGCAGAGAATAACTAGGCGACCTGAAAAGGTCAGACAACTCACGAAAAGTTGCCAAGTTCTGCACTACAAACACTTTGAAACACTTGAGCATAATCGTGATCATAGCAGGTAAGACCATGTGTCAAAGTGATATTCATATAAATATCCTTAAAAATAAGAGAATCCAACTTGAACATAGTTGATCCTTGTAACGTGGAAGGAAGAATAGACAATACATTGTACAACATTCATCACATGATTAAAATTTAAATAGTCCGCTAAGTCTTTAAAAAGATTTTCAAAAATCGATTCAACTTGTTATTAATCATAACGATAAATCATAAAACTTAAAGCAAGACATATTGCAACAGCAGTGATGGAATAATCTATGCATAAATGAAAGGTACCTAGACAATCGCAGCGCTTGTGCTTTTGAAGCACTTGCAGCTGCTAGACCCTCATTGTCTCCCTCACTGCGTCCCTCACCCAAGCTGCATCCCTCACCCACACTGAGTCTGAGAAATGATAAATCAAAATGATGGCTTGACTTACTTTGGATGATTGACTATATAGAAAAAAATACCAACGATTTTCTGCCAAACGTTCGCGTCATTTTGTCATGGGTTTTTCCTTGGCTTTGCGGAATGTGCAGTACACATGAATCGGGAGCCTATCAGAGCTCCGGTCCATCGAGGAGAACCTAGCCGCTCCTCGATGGATGGGAGCTCCTAGATACTCTCAACCACATTCTCCACAGAAACTAGTACTTAGAACGCTTATTTTTGAATCATCAAGTAACCAAAATGCTCCAAAGTACCAAAAGAAATTTCTGGGAATTTTGGAACATTCTGAACTAGCTAGCTACCAAGCTCCAAGGAGCATCAAGCTTGGCAAGAGGTAACCAGCCTGTCATAGGGCATTAAATCACTGGTTAGCTGCATGCCCTTTAATTTTATAACACACTCGCGCACATAACGAGATAAATGAAAAATAATTCTCGTTATGTGCGCGGGTGTGTTATAAAATTAAAGGGCATGCAGCTAACCAGTGATTTAATGCCCTATGGCAAGCTGGTTAGCTCTTGCCCTCTCCAATAACCAAGAGAGGTACCCGTGCAACTTAGTTTTTATTCATGAGCAAGTACAAAAGTGAAAAAAAAATTGTGCTAAAGTTACCTCTTAATAGGTCACAATGATTTTTTATTATTAAAAAATAAATAAAAAAATTAGACAAGTGGGTTTGAACACTATTCCAAAGTGTTTATTAAAAGGGCCTTGATTAAGTGGTGTATTAAAGGTTTTTGTTTTTAAGGTTTATTAAGGAATTTTTTTAATAAAACAATTGTATTATAAGGATTTTTTATATAAAAGAAAATAATATAGGGTTTTGATATAAAGTTTTAAAATGGATTTTAAAAGCTTTTGTTGAAGAAGGGTTTTCTTTTAAAGATGGCTTAATCAAGTTTCCATCACTTACACGGAAGAACTATGACATCTGGGCTATTAAGATGGAGACCACGTTAGAGGTTCATGATATTTTGGAGTACGTATGGGTTAGATTTCTAGAACCTAAGGATGAAAAAGAAGAACAAACCCTCACACATGTAGAGAGAGAGAAATTAAGGATACATAAAAAGAAGAATGCACAAGCATTGCATCTTATCCAACAAGGAGTGGACCAAGCAATGTTCTAGAAGATTATCACCACCTCTTCAGCAAAGACATTGTGGGAGGCTTTGGAGACGAGCTATAAAGGTATGACCAAAGTCAATATTGTTAAGTTTCAGAATAGTAGGAGATATTTTGAAAGTCTACATACGAAGGAAATATAGGATATCGAGTCATTCATGAATGAGGTTCTGACTATTGTAAACTAGTTAAGGATTTATGTTGATAACATAGAAGATCAAATATTGGTTAAGAAGGTCCTCATATCTTTTTCTACCAAATTTGATGTTGTAGTAGCATCCATAGAAGAAGCCAAGGATTTGACAACACTGACAATTGATGAATTGATGCGATCACTTCTATCCCATGAAGAGAGGGTAGACAGAAATAACAATTCTACCTTAGAGACCACTTTTAAAAGTCAGGTTTCTATCTCAAGAGATAGAGGTTGAGGCAGAGGTAGATCGAGAGACAAAGGATGAGGCTCGAAGGCCTTTTTATCGTAAAGAAGAGGTGTGGAACCCTAACTCTAGGAGATGAGGCACTAACTGTTTTGGGCCCTGTTGGTGTAAGTTGGACCGCGAGCTTCCTAGGGTCGTAACTTTTGCATATGATATTCGTTTAGCTATCATAATTCCTCATTTCAAAGAGGAGTAAAAGACAAATATGTGAAACATAATTTGACACTTTTCTAGTCTCTTTGTTTTCCTTGAAAACGCCTTTAAGGACCTCAAAACAGCGTTGGAAGTTTAGGACCCGCAAAAAATTGCTAAAAATAGAAAGGCTCACTAGAATTAAGGAAATTGAAAGGAAATAATGCTGGGGGTCTAAGTGGAATATGCAAGTGTCCAACAATATCCCTCTGGATCACAAACTACCCAAATTTGATGGTGAGATGAAGAAATCATAAGATGTCAAAGGCTGGCTACTAGGAATGAGAATTGTCTTCCAAATTCATGACTATTCAGAGAACATGAAAGTGAAGTTAGTTACTTTTAGCTTAAAAGGAAAGGTTGATATATGGGGGGAGATATGAAAAACATAAAAGGTGTAAAAGAAGAATAGTTGTCCTGGAAGAAATTTGAGGAATATTTCAGGACCAAGTACCTATTTGAGAGATATTTCGATAACAAAGCTAAAGTGTTTTATGAAATCGGGATGGGACAAATGATAGACAAAGAGTATACCAATAAATTTCTAGAGTTTTTGAGATATGTACCCTACCTCAAGAATGAAAAGGAAAAGATTCAACAATACATCTATTAGGAAACCAACTCACAAAAAGATAGAAAAGATAGATCAATGCCTTAGAATTCAACCTCTTCGAGGGGGAAACCTCCTTTACATTACACAAATGAACAATTCTTAGATGATACAAATGACTAAACCTCCCTTCTATATGTAGGAGTCTAAGGGGTCACAATATAATCAAGTCGACATAACAGTGATAACATAAGGGCACAAAAATAACAATAGTGGGTTTCTATGGGGCACACTAAGAACAATATGGGGACAATAGGGGCACAATAATAACAATAAGGGATATAATGACAATAGTAATGGAGGAATCACTAGTATTATAGGGGTCTAATATGCCCCTCTCCTTCCGAAAAGCATTGTCCTCAATTTTTGAGTAGTTCTGGATGCTTCTGTATAAAATTCTCATCCTCCCATGTGGAATCTTTAGCAGATAAATTCTTCCACTTGATGAGATACTCCAAAATTGATCGATTTCGTAGCTGTCAAGTTCTTGTTTCTATGACTGCTTCCAGTTCCAATATGATTTTTCCTTCCCTGTTAATTTCTGGCAATGTTGTTTTAATTGGGAGCTTGTCACTTATAACCTTCTTTAAACATGAAACATGGAAAATTGGGTGCACTTGGGAAGCTGCAGGAAGCTTCAATTTGTATGCCACAGTACCAATGTTTTGGAACAACTTGTACAGACCATAATACTTTGGTGGTAATTTATTATCCTTCTTAGCTTGCTTGAGGGACATTTTTTTATATGGTTGTAGCCGTAGGAATACCCAATCACCTACATCAAAACTTCTTTTGTTGGGATGTTGATCTGCCTGTTGTTTCATTCTATTTTGCGCCAATGTGAGGTTATCCTTTAAGAGTTGGAGAACTCGTTGTTAATGCTCGATGTGATGTTCCACTGCTTGAACCTTAGAATTTTCTCTTAAATATGATATGATGGATGGTGGATGATATCCATAAAGTGCCATAAAAGGGATCATTTTCGCTGTAGTATGGAAGGAAGTGTTATACCACCATTCATCCAGAGGCAACTGTTTGACCCATTGTGTCTGTTTATCATATACAAAGCAACTAAGATATCCTTCTAAACATTTGTTTACTATTTCGGTTTGCCCATCAGATTGAGGATGATAAGATTAGCGATAAGCTAACTAAGTACTTAGTCAAGAAAATAATTTTGTCCAAAAATTTCTAGTGAAAATGGGATCTCGGTTGCTTTAAATGGATGTGATAATGCATAAAAATGTTCATACTTGGTAAGTCTGTCAACTACCACCATCATGACACTCTTTCCTTCGGACTTGGGTAAACCTATGATAAAATCCATTGGAACCTCCTCCCAACGTTGGCTTGGAATGGATAAAGGTTGTAACAGACCTGGGGAACTTTGTTTTGTTGGAAAACCAAACATGTTGCCACAAACTTTTGAATATCTAATTTAAGGCCATCCCAAAAAAATTCTTCTTAACCCTGTTGGTAAGTTTTTAAAAATCCTGAGTGCCCTCCTAAAAGAGAAGTGTGCAATTCCATAAGAATATTTTGTTTGAGTTGGGAATTATTACATAGGTATAAGAGATCTTTGTACCATAACTAATCATTTTTCCAGCTCAATGTATCAGATGTACTGGGATCTTGTTGTAACTTTCGAATGAGTGCCCACACTTCTTCGTCATTATTCCATTCCTTCGTTGCTTCGTTTATCCAATCTAGTTGGATAGTAGAAATGGTGCACAACAATGCTTCCACATCCTCATTCTTTCTTGAGAGTGCATCTTCCACAACATTTTGCTTCCCTTTTTTGTAGATGATTTCAAAGTCATAACCCAACATCTTTGTGACCCATTTTTGTTTCTCTTTAGAGGATAATTTGTGTTCTAAAAAGTATTTAAGACTATCATGATCATTTTTTACCTTGAAGTGTCTTCCCATTAGGTAGGGTCGTCATTTCTTAAGTGCATGTAGTATTGCCAACATTTCCTTCTCATAAATAGCTTTGTTTAAATACTTTCCCTCGATTGGATGACTTTCAAAAGCAATAGGTCTTTCATCTTGCATTAAAACAACACCAATTCCATTTCCTGAAGCATCACATTCCACAATAAAGGTTTTTGTGAAGTCCGGCGTAGCTAAGATCGGTGCTTGGCACATTGCCTCTTTAAGATGTTCGAAGGCCTTTGTTTCTTCTGGAGTCCATGAAAATGCATCTTTCTTCAATAATATTGTTAGAGGTGCTGCTATTCTCCCATAATTCTTAACAAACTTGTGATAATACCCTGTCAACCCGAGAAATCCGTGTAGATGCTTTATGGATGCAGGGATTTTCCATTCCTTAATGGCTTTAATTCCACCTCTTGTACTCCAAAGAAACATTTGGAGCCTTTTGCATATACTTGTTTCTCCTCCAATAGTTTGAGCACCCTGTCAACATGTTCATTATGATCCTTCCAATACTTGTTGTAAATCAGTATATCATAAAAAAATACTAACACAAATTTTCTAAGGGTTTGAAAATAAAATTCATCAAACCTTGAAATGTAGAAGGTGCATTGGTAAGGCCAAAAGGCATGACCAAAAATTCATAATGACCCTCATGAGTTCAAAATGCTATTTTCGGAATGTCTTCAGTCTTCATTCTAATTTGATGATATCCTGAACGAATATCCAACTTGGTGAAGCAAATTGATCCATGCAATTCATCCAATAATTCATCAATGGAAGGAATGGGAAATTTAACTTTGATCTCCCTATAATCCAAACACATGCACCATGATCCATCCTTCTTGTGCACCAATACTACTAGAGTAGAGAACGAAATTTAACTAGGTTGAATTATACCAGCCTCTAGCATTTCTGCAACCATACATTCAATTTCACTCTTTTGGGCATAAGGATATCTATACGGCCCGATGTTTGGAAGAACACTTCCTGGAATCAAATGAATAGCATGATCATGATCACGAATAGGTGGGAGACCTTTGGGAGTCTCAAATACCTTTAGAATGATTGTCCAAGACTTTTTGGAGATCTGGAGAAATAGATGATTTCAATGTGGGAACCTCTAGTGAACATAATTGTGCAATTACACCTCGTTGTTTCTTCTTTAGAATCTTTGTCATATCGTTAGATCTAATTATCTTTCCTGGTTTCCCTGTAATACCCCTTAATTCAACTTCCTTTCCATCCACACAAAATTTCATGAAAAGTTCTTGAAAATTAAAAGTTATTGTACCCAAGGATTGTAGCCATTGTACTACTAGTACAACATCAGCACCACCCATTGGAATGGAAAGAATTGGACTATTCAATACATATTCTCTCATGGATAGCTTGATATTATGGCACTTTCCAGAGCAATTTATGGTTCCTCCACTTGCAACCATCACTTGACACTCTGGTGCTAGATATAGGAAGCAATTCAATTCCTTTGCTATCGTACAATGAATAAAATTATGGGTACTTCTCGAATCAATCAACACTATTACGTTTTTCTTCTGGATATGTCCTTCTATCTTGATTGTTTGAGGAGTGGTAATTCTAGCCAATGCATTACAAGATATGGTCGAATTCATTTCTTCTTTATCTAGGGTTTTTTCCTAGAGTATATCCTCTTCTTTTGACATTTCTTGTTCCTTCTCTTCTTCCTCTTCACAATCTATGTAGAATAATTTCTTCTCAGCACACTTATGACCTTTAGTGTATTTGCTATCACAATTGTAACAAAGCCCTTTTTCTATTTTTTCTTCCAATTGTTGTGGTGTCAACCTTGTAGATTGTGGAAGGCTAGGGGAAACAAGACTTTCATCTTTATAGTTGTGAGTGGTAGGCTTCCTGGTTGCCATAATTTTTCTTGCTAACTTGAATATCTTCTCCAATGAATAGGTTCCCAAAGGAGAACCTCATGTTGGATATTATCCTCTAAAGTCCCTATGGACACATCAATCCTATGCTCCTCTAGAATATCTTTTACTCTTATGTTCAATTTTAGGAAGTCCTCAATGTGCTCTATCATTGAACCCTTTTGTTTGAGATTTATCAATTGGCTAGAAAAGGTGTTGGTTTTTGTATCCTCATAATGTGCTACCATTTCTTCCATAAAAATTGCCCAAGTGACAATTTTTTTATGAGAGAAAATCCATCGATACCATACAAACTGATTTGGTTCCAAATATAAAGTTGTAATACGTACCTTTTGTGTGTTTTGCACATTATGGAGATTGAAAATTTGTTCCATCTGTAGTATCCATGTTCCAGGATCCTTGCTATCAAACTTTCTCATATCAACTTTTGGAACATGGTGGGTCTTCAATCCAACATTAGAGTCTATGAAATCATGATTAACATTTCTTTTGTTCTCATTGTGAGTTTCCTTTACTACCCTTTCACCATTAGTGACCATTTCTTGTAGCAACTTATTCAAATTTATCTTCAATTCTTCCATCTTATCATCCATGCCATTCATCTTAGCATCCATGCCATTCATCTTAGTTTCCACGCCATCCATATTAACTTGCATACCATTCATATTAGCTTCCACGCCATTCATCTTGGCTTCATTTATCTTTAGTGAGAGTGAAATTTGTGGTACTTGGTCTTGTAATTTTGATATATCATGTTGCATTTCTTCCTCTTCTTCACGAGTCATGCTAGAGATTTCAGGTTACTTACTAGGTGTTTCCATTTTCTTTCTTCGGGGCATTAATTAATGCTAATAATTCTTCACTATTCCCTTTGGATTCCTTCAAACTAATTTTTCAAACCAACCTTATGCAAAATTTAAATAAAGCTACACACATTTTTTTCATTTTGTAAGAGCTTGATATTGAATTTATTGTATATATGTAACTACGGATCTCAAATATCTAAAATCATGTCCTATAGTATCCCTTTGATCCCTCTTTCTAACTTTGCAAGTCTGATCAAGATTGGATTCTCCAAGGAAGAGTTGTGCCAAATCTCCCACGGTGACCTGATTATAGACTAGTTCAATAGAGCGAACTTGTACGACGTGCCATGTGTCATTGTTTGACTTTAGTATATGAAACTGAGATACATAAAACTACAGGTTGTCCTCTTTCTGAAACTTCTTACAAAGTTTCAATCTGATGCTCAAAACAAAAGTTATGACGATTTTCCCAAGGTCATCTATTTGGAATGTAATTCGGGAGTCTGCAAAAACCCTAACTTCCTCAGATCACATCTTTGCAAATATATCGAGACAAGCTCTGAAATTTGGACCCAAAGTTCAAAACAATTTTAGCTCAAAGGGGTTGTTTTTGTAGCTTTTGAAACTGTAGGAATTTACAGGGTAAGTTCCTCAGACAGAACACCAAAAGGACACCGCTCACAAACAGATCACAAATCAATACACCAATATTTTGACGTGGTTAAAATCCTCAGAGAGGGAAACAGTCCACGGCCTGCGCCAACGTGGCTACTACAGGCAATTTAT
>APFE030071475.1:23705-86815 GCA_000404065.3 Pinus taeda
TACATTACACAAATGAACAATTCTTGGATGATACAAATGACTAAACCTCCCTTATATATATAGGAGTCTAAGGGGTCACAATATAATCAAGCCGACATAACAATAATAACATAAGGGCATAAAAATAACAATAGTGGGTTTCTATAGAGCATACTAATAACAATATGGGAACAATAGGGGCACAACAATAACAATAAGGGATACAATGACAATAGTAATGGGGGAATCACTAGTATTATAGGGGCCTAACAACATCAATGGGGTGTCATTAACTATTAAATACCGAATTGATTTCGATGAACCATAGACACTTGAGGATGCGATTAGGAAGTTGAAACACTACTATGAGCAGCCTTAATCCAAATTTAAACGGGAACACAATAGATTATAGATATATCTATAAATACAGAGGTGCAAAAATAACACTTCATTTCATTAATATCAAATATTGAAATATGCTTCAAAAATAGAATGGAAATAAGATTATCTTGGGCGATGGTAGCTTATCTCTGAGAAGAGATGTGGTGGCTACATGCCTCTAAATTGTGTTACAATGAAGCTTGAAGGCCTATTTATGCTTACGCCGTAAGGCGTTTCCCTCTAAAATGAACTCCCCTAAATGCCTTTCTGTCCTAATCTTAACCGTCAGATCTATTGTTAGACGATTGAACAATTATCTGTCATCCAAAGAAAACATTAAAAAACAGTTATTAGTTAAAAAATTAATTAACCCCAGCGCATCTCGTCCATCTACCTAGCCGGTCCGTCCGTGTGTTGCACGAGATTTTTCTGCAGGAGGAGGGCTAGAAGGATGAGGAGGGCCACGCAGGGCGGATTTTTCTGCAGGAGGAGGAGCGCGAAGAGGATGAGGAGGGCCGTGCAAGGCGGATTTTTCTGCAGGAGGAGGATAGCCAGGGTCTTATCTCTAGCCCAAGCAGTGAAGATTTCACAAGAGTTGCAGGCTTTGGAAGACAAGTCAGAGTTGAAAATGAGAATCTTTACAAGGTCTGGGCCATCCCCATAATGTACAAAAATTTGCAGGGAATTGCAAAGCTATCCACACCCGTGAATGGAGAGAAGCGGTCATCCGCTTTGCTCAAAACATTCCAATGCCTGTTCTTATTGAAGAATTTAAGCGTTATTATTACACATCTCCAAAACGCAAAAGGGTTTCCAGAGGTACACCAGATCAAGATTCCATGCCCCTTTGCGCAAGCGATTGCCCTGTCATTCAAGAGCTTCCCAATGGTATACTGGAGAACATTTTTTCAACAATCTCATTGGCTGATTTGATAACTTCAATATCAGTTTCTAATGATTGGGTTGTTGTTTATGCTTCCAGAAGTTTCCAATCAGTCTATGACATAACAGATAGATGCATTTTCATTAATAACAATAACTTGACATATGGGCTTTCAGCATTGCCTCAACTCGTTGGTTTGAGCTGAAGGTTCCCTGCAAGTGGGATAGATGGGGCATGAAAACCCTAGGTCTCAAGGCTACTTGTGATGGTTTATTTTTGGTGGCTGAGTCTAAATTTACTTTATTTGTTGTCAATCCTCTCACTGCCAAGTTCAAATGTTTTCCAAGGATACGTCCACATGCTAGAGGCTATGATAAATTTGTCAAGTGTCTCATTGTTCATGGAACAGTTGAGCTACAAGTTAATAGAGATTCAGGGGATTATACAATTTATTTGTTTGGTAATTGGCAGGACAAAAGGGAAAGTTTTGTGCATGTTGCTAGGTATACCTCCACTACAAAGTTGGACAGTGTAGCCAATCTCCATGCTTGGAAATGGTATACCTCTCTTCTCCACAATTTTTCCCTCTCCTCTCGTCATGGCAAGATATGTTATTGTAATGTTTCACTACCCACTTTTGTTACCTGTGGTGACACTGCCCACTTTTGTTACCTGTGGTGGATGACTAATATTGGTTTGGTTTTGTTAGGATTTTTGAGGGATTTCGGTGGATTTTATTTTTGTTTATTTGCTTCTTTGGATTTCTTCAAAGACCATGTAATAATCCTGTTGATGGTAGAGTTATATGCTGGTTATTGTCCCCGGGCTTAGTATTTGATGTTCTGTAAACTTGTCCGATTTTTGATCTGGATCTATGTTGCTCTCAATGAGCTCTCTCTTGATCTCTATAATTGCAATCTGAATATGCACTATACGATTTTACTATCTCATCGTTATGGTTTCTTACAAGGGACTTGATTTTTCATAGGATCTTTGTTTTTTTTCAAATGTTTATTTTCTAATTTGATTTTGTTAAACCAGGTATAGGTGGTTTCAGATCACATCCCTAATGGGATTAATATTGAATCTAAATTAGGTTAAAGAAGAGTTTGGGTATTTATTTCCATTCTTCTCTTTTGTGATACAAGAGTACTACATCAGGCATACTGATGGTTGCCCCATGTATTCAGAAGTAGAGAAGCAACGTGTGATTCAGTGTTTGGAGGCTGCCATTAGACGAAGAACATCAGAGGTATGAGTCCAAGGATCGAATCCATGGTGGAAATTTATTCAAAACCCTAAGACTTGGGATTCTCGGTGCATTCAAATTTGATCCTTTTTAAATTTTAGTCAGCTTAGTGTGAGTTTTGTTGATGATATTTTATGAATTCAGGGTATGCGACTGGAACTCTACACCAACGACCGTGTTGGGCTTCTATCGAAGGTGACTCACATATTTAGAGAAAATGGGATGTCAGTTACAAAAACAGAGGTGTCAACGCAGGGTGATAAGGTAGCTGATGTGTTCTATGTGACTGATACAGCTGGAAAACCCATTGATGCCAAGACAGTAGAAGCTGTTCGCCAAGAAATTGGACTAACAATCTTGCAAGTAAAAGATGACTGTATGCATACAAAATCTCCTCCAAGGGAACCTGCCATCCAATTCTCCCTTGGT
This sequence comes from Pinus taeda, assembly GCA_000404065.3. NCBI lineage: Eukaryota > Viridiplantae > Streptophyta > Pinopsida > Pinales > Pinaceae > Pinus > Pinus taeda. Next base: position 26,627 of record APFE030071475.1, read on the forward strand.
GATCTCTTCAAATCAAAGTTAGAGCGTTTTCTCTACAGTCTTAGATTGATAAAATCCTATTCTTAGATGTTGTATTTTGGGCCTCTTGCAATGGAATTAAGTAATTGCCTTTGAAGGTTGTATGTATGGATGATGGTTCTCTAAAAACCATCGTCGTTCATCTGTCTTCCACTGTGACAATTACCTTGCTAAAGACAGAAATTGGGTACAACAATGCCAGGATCTGGAAAGCACAATACCGCTGGGATTTGCCAAATATGATTTGTTGATCATCGAACAGAAGACCAGCAATGGAGAACTATTCACCACACTGGCCGAACATGGCCCTGTCATTTGATGACCTAGGAATTGTGAAATTGACCTCATCATAGAGAAGTGTGCAAAATTGGTAGAACTGAAAGAAGACAGCGTTAATTACAGTGGTGGTAGGAGAAAGGAACTAAATCCACCTAATCTAGAATTGCTTATACAAGTTGTACAAATTACAAGCTGATAAATAGTCTTTATTCTACAAAATGACAACTCTTCAAACTACAAAGGTAAAGACCATTGATGAATCACAGTGTTAACATAGATTCTAGTGCTTGACATAGATTCTTAGCACTTCTTCACCTTGTAGGAAGTAAAATACTCCTTTTAGCCACTGGAGGTTTCCTTTGAAAAGTAGAAGGCACGATCCCAAGTCTATCTGTAAGAAATGGGCAGACTGATGGAGAAGGCATTGGATACTACTGGACTTCTTACTGAACATCTGAATTTGAAAGGAGTGTGATTTAGTAGGAGATTGGTACAGCACGAGGTGACAATTTGGGGCAATTGCTGGTATTTTTTTCTTTCCTTCATCGAATAGGAACTGCACCCCACCTTTCTGTTTAGAGATTCCTGGTCAGTGGTAGGTTTTCGCTGGATCAGCTAATACAGTGCTTCCCCCTTCTTTCTTAAATCATTTGAATCCACTGGCACTTCTGATCACTTGCACTTCTTATACCGTTGTATTGATGATGTAAAATATGTAAATAATTGTATAGCAAATTCAATGGAGTTGGCCTCTGGATGATCATAGTTCATTGTTTGTGATCGACTTAACTGGGGGTTGGCCTTTGTATAGCTCTGTATCCTCTGTTTCTTTATCAGTCCATAATAATAAAAGTTTATTACAAATGTGTGTGGTGCTTGTTTGTGCTATTGTTCTTTGTATTGTGTTTGGCACTTTTTATGAAGTAACCACGATGATGATACTTCAAGTATTTCGTGGCAATGTTGATTTGCTCTGTCTGATTTATAAGATTTCTGTTGTTATTTCACGGGAGGTTGCTATGCACTGTATGATCTCCAAGTGCAGCCGAGGATAGTTAACAACAAATCGTGAACTCCTATGGAAAATGAGCTTTCAAAGGATCTAAAGAAAGTGAATTCTCAAGGAATTTATGTCTTATTTTTAAAACTAGGGTTTTAAGTAGATCACAATGTTCTTTAAATGTCCTCAAGTCAATGGTAATGGTTGTTAGAGAGCCGTGGACTTACAGGAACGAAGAATAATGAATTTCAAGAAAATGTTGTGTTCAAAGATATCTTTACGGTGTTGAAGTACAAGTAAGCATTGCGTGACATAAAATGGATAACTAAATAATTTTAATGATAAGACAATCAGTATGATTTATATATGGCTTAAAATTAAAAGTAACTCATCTAAAATAGGAAAAACAATCAACTTTAATCATCTTAAATGCATTTGGATCTTCATATCAGATACTTTGATTTGCAAAGCTTGGGGACCTATCTTAGATACTTTGACTTGCAAAGCTTGGGGACCTATCTTAGATACTTCGACTTGCATAACTTGGGGACCTTGGACAAATCTAACCAATTAGTCATTTGACCTTTTATTGTGAATCAACAATATCCATAAAAGGTCAAATTGTATGATGAAATTGATGTTTCAAAGCTAATTTGTCAACACAACTATCTGAAACTTTTTAGAGGTGAAATTGTCTTATGTACACTCTACCATGATTGCAATTTTTTAAATCCAAAACATAGTTAGAAGTTTCGTAAACTTGCCTTTTGTTAATGACTCTGCAAAAATATTAATGATGTGATCACTTATCTTGCAATAAAGAAGATTCACAATATATTTATCTTGTCAAATAATGGGCATGAAGCCTCCACATACACTATTTTACTATGAACAAGAAGATTCACAATATCTTTATTTTGTCAAATAATGGGCATGAAGACCCTAGGTCTCAAGGCTACCTGTGATGGTTTATTTTTGGTGGCTCGGTCTGACTTTACTTTATTTGTTGTCAATCCTCTCACTGCCAAGTTCAAACGTTTGCCAAGGATACGTCCACATGCTAGAGGCTGTGATAAATTTGTCAAGTGTCTCATTGTTCATGGAACAACCGAGCTACAAGTTAATAAAGATTCAGGGGATTATACAGTTTATTTGTTTGGTAATTGGCAGGACAGAAGGTATTTGATGTTCTGTAAACTTGTCTACTTTTTTATCTGGATCTCTGTTGCTCTCAATGAGCTCTCTGTTGATCTCTGTAATTGCAATCTGAATATGCACTATACGGTTTTACTATCTCATCGTTATGGTTTCTTACAAGGGACTTGATTTTTCATAGGATCTTTGCTTTTTTTCAAATGTTTATTTTCTAATTTGATTTTGTTAAACCAGGTATAGGTGGTTTCAGATAACATCCCTAATGGGGTTAATATTGAATCTAAATTAGGTTAAAGAAGAGTTGGGGTATTTATTTCCGTTCTTCTCTTTTGTGATATAGGAGTACTACATCAGGCATACTGATGGTTGCCCCATGTATTCAGAAGCAGAGAAGCAGTGTGTGATTCAGTGTTTGGAGGCTGCCATTAGACGAAGAACATCAGAGGTATAAGTCCAAGGATCGAATCCATGGTGGAAATTTATTCAAAACCCTAAGACTTGGGATTCCTGGTGCATTCAAACTTGATCATTTTTAAATTTTAGTCAGCTTAGTGTGAGTTTTGTTGATGATATTTTATGAATTCAGGGTATGCGACTGGAACTCTGCACCAACGACTGTGTTGGGCTTCTGTCGGAGGTGACTCACATATTTAGAGAAAATGGGATGTCAGTTACAAAAGCAGAGGTGTCAACGCGGGGTGATAAGGTAGCTGATGTGTTCTATGTGACTGATACAGCTGGAAACCCCGTTGATGCCAAGATAGTAGAAGTTTTTCGCCAAGAAATTGGACTAACAATCTTGCAAGTAAGAGACGACTGTATGCATACAAAATCTCCTCCAAGGGAACCTGCCATCCGATTCTCCCTTGGTGATCTCTTCAAATCAAAGTCAGAGCGTTTTCTCTACAGTCTTGGATTGATAAAATCCTATTCTTAGATGTTGTATTTTGGGCCTCTTGCAATGGAATGAAGTAATTGCCTTTGAAGGTTGTATGTATGGACGATGGTTCTCTAAAAACCATCGTCATTCATCTATTTTCCACTGTGACAATTACCTTGCTAAAGACAGAAATTGGGTACAACAATGCCAGGATCTGGAAAGCACAATACCACTGGGATTTGCCAAATATGATTTGTTGATCATCTAATAGAAGACCAGCAATGGAGAACTATTCACAACACTGGCCGAACATGGCCCTGTCATTTGATGACCCAGGAATTGCGAAATTGACCTCATCATAGAGAAGTGTGCAAAATTGGTAGAACTGAAAGAAGACAGTGCTAATTACATTGGTGGTAGGAGAAAGGAACTAAATCCACCTAATCTAGAATTTCTTATATAAGTTGTACAAATTACAAGCTGATAAATAGTCTTTGTTCTACAGAATGAAAACTCTTCAAACTACACAGGTAAAGACCATTGATGAATCACAGTTTTAACATAGATTCTAGTGCTTGACATAGATTCTTAGCACTTCTTGGCCTTGTAGGAAGTAAAATACTCCTTTTAGCCATTGGAGGTTTCCTTTGAAAAGTAGAAGGCACGATCCCAAGTCTATCTGCAAGAATTGGGCAGACTAATGGAGAAGGCGTTGGATACTACTAGACTTCTTGCTGAGCATCTAAATTTGAAAGGATGAGACTTAGTAGGAGATTGGTACAGCGCGAGGTGACAATTTGGGGCAATTGCTGGTATTTTTTGCTTTCCTTCATCGAATATGAACTGCACCCCACCTTTCTGTTTAGAGATTCCAAGTCAGTGGTATGTTTTCACTAGATCAGCTAATACAGTGCTTCCCCCTTCTTTATTAAATCATTTGAATCCACTGGCACTTATGATCACTTGGACTTCTTATACCGTTGTATTGATGATGTAAAATATGTAAATAATTGTATAGCAAATTCAATGGAGTTGGCATCTAGATGATCATAGTTCATTGTTTGTGATCAACTTGACTGGGGGTTGGCCTTTGTATAGCTCTGTATCCTCTGTTTCTTTATCAGCCCATAATAATAAAAGTTTATTACAAATGTGTGTGGTGCTTGTTTGTGCTATTGTTCTTTGTATTATGTTTAGCACTTTTTATGAAGTAATCGCGATGATGATACTTCAGGTATTTCGTGGCAATGTTGATTTGCTCTGTCTGATTTATAAGATTTCTGTTGTTGTTTCATGGGAGGTTGCTATGCACTGTATCATCTCCAAGTGCAGCCGAGGATAGTTAACAACAAATTGTGAACTCCTATGGAAAATGAGTTTTCAAAGGATCTAAAGAAAGTGAATTCTCAAGGAATTTATGTCTTATTTTTAAAACTAGGGTTTTAAGTATATCACAATGTTCTTTAAATGTCCTCAAGTCAATGGTAATGGTTTTTAGAGAGTCGTGGACTTACAAGAACAAAGAATAATGAATTTCAAGAAAATGTTGTGTTCAAAGATATCTTTACAGTGTTGAAGTACAAGTAAGCATTGCGTGACATAAAATGGTTAACTAAATAATTTTAATGATAAGAGAATCAGTATGATTTATATATGACTTAAAATTAAAAGTAACTCATCTAAAATAGGAAAAACAATCAACGTTAATCATCTTAAATGCATTTGGATCTTCATCTCAGATACTTTGATTTGCAAAGCTTGGGGACCTATCTTAGATACTTTGACTTGCAAAGCTTGGGAACCTATCTTAGATACTTCGACTTGCATAACTTGGGGACCTTGGACAAATCTAACCAATTAGTAATTTGACCTTCCATTGTGAATCAAAAATATCCATAAAAGGTCAAATTTTATGATGAAATTGATGTTTCAAAGCTCATTTGTCAACACAACTATCTGAAACTTTTTAGAGGTGAAATTGTCTTATGTACACTCTACCATGATTGCAATTTTTTAAATCCAAAACATAGTTCAAAGTTTCGTAAACTTGTCTTTTGTTAATGACTCTGCAAAAATATTAATGATGTGATCACTTATCTTGCAATAAATAAGATTCACAATATCTTTATTTTGTCAAATAATGGGCATGAAGCCTCCACATACACTATTTTACTATGAACAAGATGATTCACAATATCTTTATTTTGTCAAATAATGGGCATGAAGACTCCACATACACTATTTTACTATGAACAAGAAGATTTTGTATTGCATAATACATTGGAATCTATTGCTCAAATGAGAAGCCAACCTCATCCATTATGTGGATTCACATTGATTTTGTCAACATTAAATGCACCCTTATATTCAATTTTAGTGGTCAATAGTTCTCCCTGCTTCTTACAAGACCAAAGTAACTGACTAGTTTCATATTCTTAATGCAGTACTTCATACTGTGCTAATATGTATCCTTCATAAACAATCCTTTTTGTGGCCTCTAAACAGCTCTCTTTCATTTCCTACATGAATTTGTAGACCACACTAACATCAAATAATATATCAAATCTGCTATGAATCAAGTAAATGAGGCTCCAGTAGTCTTCTTGTAGAGAGTACCATTAATTTTCAAAGGCACACTCAATGAATTTCTCTCTTGACTGATATGGTGCCAAAAATGGTTTATAGTGTTCCATCCTAAACATGTATAATGAATGGCGATTTATATTTAGGTAAATAAATATATTGTTATCCATTTGCAAAACTTGGCTTCCATAAGGAAAAATACAACACACTCAGGTTTGTAATTCTAAATATCTCTATTTATTGTTTTTTCAAACCCAAAATTAGGCTGACACTACTTCAATTTATGATTAAGTCACCAACATGTAAGTATTATCACTTGCACATTTATGATTAAGTCACCAACATGTAAGTATCATCATTTGCAAAATATAACACTACAATCAAATTCATGATGCTTGAAACCAAAACTAATAATCAATCAATCTTCTTATACCACACTATGGAGGCTTGGTTCAAAGTGTAAAAGGATTTCTTTAGTAGACAAACAAGATTGTGGCCCTTCTCAAAGCCTGGGGTTCTCCATATAAATCTCCTCATTGAGAACACCATGTAAAAAAATTGCTCCATATAAATCTCCTCAGTGAGAACACCATGTAAAAAAACACTATTGACATCCAATTGATGTATGTTATAACTCTTATACAGAATGAATAATGTGTGAAAGAATAAGTAGATAAGAGTTCATATTTGCAATAGGTGCAAAGATTTCAATGTAGTCAATATGAATATGATCTTGTTGAGAGAAGATTTTTGTCACGAGTAAATTTATGTTTCTCAATAACACTTGCAGATGGTAAATTTAGTCTTGTAGACCATTAGACATTTCATCACATTCTTTCTTTATGCATGGGGAACTAAGTCTCAACTTTTATTTTTCATCAAAGGAATTGCACTCGTTAGTCATATCATTCTCCCATTTAGATTAAACTTGTGCATCTAAATGTCTATTGAGATCAATTCCTTTAGGATACATGCCATGAAAGCAACGCTAACACACTATTTCTATCAAGTCTTTCTTGAGTCATTTATCGTACCTACATTAACATCGACAACTTCAATTGTCTTAGTCAACCATTGGAGAAGACAAATGTCCCTTATAGATGGAATTTTGTATTAGATTCACCATGAGAATTAATAGTCAAATGATTAGATAAGCCATTGCTTGTAGTAAATTATATTGGAAAGGATCCACTCGAAGTGAAATCTGTTACACTAGTTGATTGCCTAGTGGAAAAGCTAGTCAATGCATTAGTTAAGGTTGTATAATAATATGCTGATATAGAATTTGTCCTAATCTCAAATGCATCATTGCTTATTAATCCATATGGGGACTTTAGTTTGGAAACCCTTGGAAGTCTACTTGTTAAAAGACAACATCCCACCTGCAAATAACTTTTCATTTTATTAGAATGAACAATTTGTAGGCATTTGCCAATTTGTAGCAATTTGTAACCTTCATGGCCAACCTTCAAGCAACAAAATTTGTTACAATTAGATGATTTATCAAATAAAGAACAGAGCTTCACACATGTATGATTTTTCTTTTTGTAATCATGACTCCCATCATGACCTGCCAAATTTCGGCATTCCTCCAATTCATTTCCTTGGTGTGATTCAAGAGAGCAATATGTGCACTTTTCATCGCAACAATGGTTACCCATATAAGAGTGATCAGAGGAATGGCCCTTATCTAGAACACATCGCCAAAAACATATAGAACATTTACAAACACATACAGAGAGTCCCTATTTCAGTTCTGCAAGTGATAAAATTGCCTCCAGTTGTAACTTTTGTACATCAACATTCCCAGAAAATTTTGCAGTGTTGCAATGAAGTCACTTTTCAACACGATCGCGTCGTCTATCAGACAATACCACTAAGAAATCGAGAAATTTAGATTGCCAAAAATCACCATTTTTGCCTCTCCTTTCCAAGACACATTCTAGTTTCGGTTTGAGACGATAAAAAATTTTGCCATTTGACGTAGATTCATCCAGAGCTGCAAGCTCCAATCCAGTGTCCTCCAAATCTAGAAGGAGATCCCCAATTACCATTGGAGTGTCACTTACCTCTTCCTCTGAGTCAAATTGGTAGCCTCCAAACACTGAATCATGATTAGATAAGCCATTGCTTGTAGTCAATCATGCATGGATTCATTTGACTATGAATTGGCTCTGGATAATACAAATGTATTGCCTACATTCCAAATTGTGGTCAAGGAGATTTACACTAATGTGAGCAAGCAAATGCTGAATTCAGATTCCTATAAGTCTCAATTGTCTCTCAACAGAGTTAATATTATGGATATATATGGAGATGGGGATGGAGTGGAACCACCCAAGACAAAGAATTCTTGCTGCTAAGGATTCAGAGAAAAAGCTCCTTTGTTTCTGGGCCTTCTTCAAACAATTGTCTGTGTGTCCTTAATTGGAAGAACAAATATGCAGCATAAGCTATCAGCATGATGATGATACTGACTCTAGACAGTTGTAATGTTGATACAGCTACTTCACTATATGCCATAGATTGTTGAAGGGCCAAGGGTAGCATGAGACACAGTGAAGCAATCATGAGAAGACTGGAGTCAATTCCAGAAATAACCTATGTCATATAGCAATACAAAACAAGACTGGAGTCAATTCCAGAAATAACCTATGTCATATAGCAATACAAAACCCATGGTTAGGCCCTAATGAATGAATATCATGAGCAGGTCAGACTTGTTTTGGTGGCCTAGGTTGTTAAAGAAAAACTAAAAATATATCACATGCCTTGTCAAACCGTTGTTCTTTTTTCATGTTGGCAATTCCTCCACAAAAGAGAGATGTGCCAAGCACAAAAAGTAATTTGGAAAGCACAGAACCTGGTAGAGAATACTTGACCACATTGGTCTTGCCATGGTAAAGTGCAAACACTGTAATGAGCATCTTTGTTGCATTTCCACATGTGGCGTTGAGCAGCCCATCAACTATAGCAGAATTAATTGACAATATATTTGCATCAGTTACTTCGAAATGTCAAACACTTTCTCATATATATCAATTAGCTCATATCTTGTATCCAAAAATATGAGTACATAGTCCATATACATATAAGAATTTCACTTGTTGGTCCAGTGCATAATGCAATTTGTCTGCAACAATTTACAACAAAACATCAGATTGTAGAACCAACAAACATAATATTTTATGAAGTCACTGCACTGCAGTGACCATTCCAAGTGTATAAACAATTGCAGTACAAGGTATAGATTACACGTAACCTATGTACATATACCATGCAATTTTTCACTTACTCGGTGACAAAGCCTATACGTTCAGCAAGAGGTGCAAGGCCAAGCAAACTTATGATGAACACCCAAACCTGCAAACAAAAGAATGTGGAAAATGATGCCAGAAAAACTTACAGAAAATGTGAGAAATGATAAACTTTCAAGTAGCATGAACCCTCCGTCCTTTCTATTGATAAACTTTAGAAATGATGCTACTTTCAATAAAGAGCTTGAAAGACAACGTTATTGTTAGATTGCTTAGAATAGATGGGCTGGAGCTTCCATTTCTGGTTTCTCTGTTTCTTCCACTCAAAGAGGATGAGTTCATTTCCATCACGTATTCTTCCAACATGGCTATCTGTAGCTTTCGCATCCATATTCAAATTAATGTTGTTCACAGGCCTCGGACATTGATACCTATTTCCAACATCTGCACTTAAGGTCCACAGAACAAATTGCACTGCCTTGTCATGATTATAATCTGCCAAGTATATCTGTTCAACAACATTCAACAAAAACTATGGATTAGGGGACCACCGTTGTAAACAACTCTGTTGTAGCCCATAATGCCCAAGACCCTGGCATTCTGAAACCCTGAGTTAAGGTGGTTTATAGCATTACAGTGAATAAGACTTCTCTACATATCCAGAGGAGAGGCTATATTAAACAATGAAACTAAAAGGAAAAGGGAAATAGAAAGTTTTACCTGGTCCCATTCTTTATCCCCGTGTTTCAGAGCATGTCTGGTGGCCTTGTTCACCAAGGCAAACGCTGGGAAGCTAGCTTCATCCTTGACTCAAAGGACCCATGAATCTACTTTGATCCATTGCTGACAAAAGGTTCCATCAAACAGGGGAATAAGGATAGTGATCAATCATTAATTTTTAGATGAGCAAATGCTTTCAGTGAGCTTCAAATAAAGTAGCTCAAACTGATGAACATACCTGATGAGGATCATGTGGGTTTTCCAGCGCAAGCACTGCAACATCACCACGAGCAGCCAAGAAAAACTCTGGGTTGGCTTCAAAATGGATCTTAACCGTATGTCCTTGTGGCTCGACATTAGCCTGTGGTGGATAGAATGAACTCTGCTCGCCTCGTGGTGGATGGACTCCTTGTGAAGCACCCATTGTTTAATTTACCAAAAACATTAAAAATCGGCACTCACCCAATTACGCCTGAACCTGAAGGTGACGTCCCCTGGGTGGTGAGCTCCAGAGCGGAGGAATTGCCTGGGTCGGAGATTTGTGGTGAGCTGCAAGCACCGAGTCGAGGAGGAAGGTGAGTGAGCTGCAGGGGTCACGTCCTATTGGTTGGGGGAGCAGCGCGCGGTTTAGCAATTCCTCCATTTCGAATTGGAAATGGCATCAACTCTCTGCTGCGGCAATTCCAGCACCAATCTGATCTGTCAGAGAATGTCAGGATTGCCAGCTCTGATCCGATCTGTCAGGAAATGTCAGGAAATGAATGTGGAGCGGTGGACGGAGGGTGGCAGAGCTAGGGGAGGGTGGCGGAGGACGGAGGGATTGCCGATGGCCGGAGCCGGATGATTTTTTGGGCGGCGACGGAAACCGGGCAATTCCTTCGCCTAGGTAGACTACTCCAAAAAAATCAATTGTGTAAATACAAATAACACAACCTACAAAGTGATGTCTTCTTGAATATTGATCAATATGAATGATTTTCCTTTCACATCTCTTGTGTTTTGATTCTTTATGAATAGGAATTGATTCTTTCAACTAAAATTGGTATTGTTGATTTTGATGGCACTTTTGTTGTCCAGCTTGATGATTGGGTGCTGTGCCGAATTTACAAGAAAAATGGTCATTCTTAGAGAGTACAAGGAGTAGAATGAGATGAATCACCAAGTGCAGATGAAGTGATGGCTTCTTTGCCTGATATTGATCAGCAAAACAAACTGCAACTGCCCAAAATTGCCTCTTTTAGTGGGTTGTTGGAGAGTGACGATCCTTTCATAGATGGTTTTTTAAACGATGAAGCCATGGATGGAAATGGAAACAGCAGCAGAATACCTCAAGTCCAGTCCTCCAACCTCTCTCAAAACAATTTCAGTAATAACAATGACAACAATAGTGATTACCGATATGAAGTTGTCCCAAAACAAGAAGATTTAGCAGTGGAGAATGACAACAAATTCAATTCTCTCAAGAGGACCCTCTCCTTAGCATATGGGGACGATGAAACCAACCCTATAAAGAAATTCAACAACATGCAGAACAACTACAGCTACAACGTCAACAATAATGTTTTAGCCTTGCTTAATTCAATGCAGCCCAATCAAACTTTCCAACAACAGAACTTCCTAAGTGCATTGAATGACAATCAACAGAATTTCAGACTTCCCTACATTCAGAACATGCATTGGCCCACCTAAGCAAACAGAAAAAAAAATACTTCAATTCCAGACGCACAGGTATACGAATGTGTTCGGCCTTGATGGTAGCTGTATATCAGAAACAACTTCGGCTGTCCAGTTTAGGAAGACGAATACATGCCACTGGTGAGATTGTAAACTACATAGCTATAGATGAATATCGTTTTGGAGAGTTTCCATGGTGGCTGCATTGGGGTTGGACCATCCCTTTGCAAATTTGTGTAGCGATTGGCATCATTTTTGCCACAGTTGGATGGGCAGCTATTCCAGGTTTTCTCATCATCATTCTTACTCTCATTCTAAACAAACCTCTGGCCAAAACCCTCCAGAAGTGCCAAAACTCTGGCCAAAAACTCTGTTGGCTCTAATTCTTTAGGGCATTCAAACTTCTGGTTACTCTGTAGAAAAACAATTCAATGCCTATGAAAAAAATTGCAGTGTATCATGAAAATCAGATTATGCTTGTTTAAACTGATATAATATGCAGCTTTCATCATAAAAATAAAAATGCTAGCACATACTACTTGACACAGCATTACCATTTAGAATAACCATAATTGTCCAAAAGACATAGCTGGCACAAATGTCGCTTCAATGAAAATAATGCTGAAGCACAATTCCCATTCTAAAATCTAATTTCTGCATCCCTGTAATAAAAGTGGCATCATATAGAATGTTTCAAGATAGGTCTGCAATTAGCCAAGTAATTGGATTATTGACAGGCCATGATGGATGAAAGTTGTATATATTATTATTCTCCAAGGACCACGAGCTAACTGAAATCCATTTTTATATGATTTGTGACACAGGCAGAGTTAGTCAATATTACCATACTAGGAGTAATGAGCAAGAGATGTCTTTGTGTACGATGTTGCCATGGAATATAATACGCATAGGAACAGTGTGGGCTGGAGGACAATACAGAGCTCCTTGATGAGCCCAAGCATTTGTTTTCACCTCCTTATCAACCACCTGTGGCTTCTCTGTGTGATAAGGAATATATCATGGAAGGGATTCAGTTCATCACAATGTGATATGGTTTAAGGTCTTCATATTTCTAGGCAAATACATTAGAATGTTGTTTGAAAATATTAACATACCTCTCCTTAAAATTTTGTATATCAATATGGATACCTAGTTGTTGTTCGCGTGAATTCATTTGTTTAACTTCACCTTCAACTAGGTAATCTTTAAGGTATCTAAACAAGTTCAATGGATATTTATGACTACTTTTATTCTATTTCATAGCCACTTTAACCCCGAATAGGGTTTTCAGCATGGCTTCCTCAATTCAAACTCATTATCATCGACCCTTGCTTTCAAAAAAGCCCATTCACGTTTCAATATTCTTCCACACACTATGCCTTACGGCGTTTCCTTTGCAACATTAGGTGAAAATGCTAGTTAACAAACAATGAAAAACCCTAAACACACAAGAACCTAATCCTAGGAGATGAAGCACTAAAACTATGAGCCCTCTTTGGGTAAATTGGTACATTAACTACTTGAGGTCATAACTTTAGCATACAATCCCTGTTTCATGCTCACAATAACTCGTTAGAAAGATCTATCTAAGGAATAAAAATTTTGAGTGGAGAACATTAGTCCATGACCTATGTTTTCCCTAGTTTTCAAAAAAAAATGTTGTTTGTGGCCGCAAAACAGCTCTCGAAGTTTAGGACCCAAAAAATTGCCAAAAATTGTAAATTGTGCTACAATTAAGGAAACTAAAAAATTAAAAGAGACAGTGGTGGGGGTCCAAGTGGAATATGAGGGTGGCCACCAACATCCACCTAGATCAACCCTTCTCCCTTAGGAAGCAATGGTCCCCATTGCGTTGAGTGCCTCCATGAGATGGGAAACTTTTGTTGAATTTGGTCCCTAGTGAGTCATTTGCCTTGGTGCAAGAGTTGGCCAGCTTTGACAACCCGATATAGTTGGATATTATGTTGGCAAGTGTTATTCATCTATGTCTCCATGATCCAATTAGTTGTGGCATATTCCATATAGTTTGAGTTTAACTATATTGATGTGAGTTGTTTTGCAATGTCTGATGTGTCCAGTAGTGGTGGCAAGTATGGTCGAAGGCAATCCACATTGAACACTAGGTGCAGGCCAAGGAACGGGGGAATGCTGAGATCAAATGCATTGTCTCCCACAACCTTGGTAATCATGTAAGTACTATATCAGAGTGGTATGATCTTCTGATAGGCTCCAATAAGGCGTTCTTTCTGTAACTCTAACCAAATTTTTTCGCCCACCTGAAACTTGTGTGGCACCAATGTTGATCATGTCGTTGCTTGTACTTCGCATTTGACTTGTCCAAGATGTCGTAAACCTGTTAGCGGATGTGTTCGATGTGTTCAATAAATTTGGTCACTTTATCAGCCTCAGACAATAAATGTGTGGATTATGTCTGTGTATAAGACACAATGGTTGAAATCCTAGACCCACTTGAAAGGGATTGCGACTAGTCGAGCTATGTAGAGCTCTATTATAACTATGTTGCACATAGGTAAGACTCCAATCCTAGGTTCATGGATGCTTGACCTAACAGTGCAAGGGTACCCCTGTGGGTGAGGAGAAGATGTCCCTGTATTCTTCCACAACTGTATCCACCTACTTCTGCTGCATGGAGGAACCCTTCCTGGGGGCCATGTATGTGGCTACAACCTTCCCCTTACTTTGAGAGTGAATCAGAAAGGAAAAAAAAATTAAAAAATCCCAGTCAAGGAGATGATCTTACTTCTTTTCTTAACGGAGATCAAAGAGATGGCGATAGGCGGGTCTACCTCCGATATCTTGTATAATTATAACAACCCTGGCGAAAATCCCATGGAATAAAGTTAAAAACAATAACCACGGATGACTGGGACACTTATTCCAATCTGAATGTTGGGCAAGACATCCTAGGGGGTGTTCATTTGGTTGTTTATGGCTAAGTAAATTGGCAAAGGCACTAGCTAAGGCATTAAAAGGCATTTTGGCACATTTATTTATGAAAATAATGAAAATTAGCAGAAAAGGGAGGCAAAAGCTCACAAGTTGCATGTGAGGAGGAAAATGAAGGAAAATAATAGAAAATGAACAAAATAGAGGCCTCATTCATAAAAAGGATTCTAAGGATCAGTTGGTAACCTTTTGTCAGTTTAGTGTTGGAGCTCTCTCTCATTATTCTCCCTCTCATACTCTTGGACACTTAGATTTTTCTTGGAGCAATCTTGGAGGGTGTGGCATACTTGTATTCTTGGAGAAAGAATAAAAAGGAAAGAGAAGGAAAGCCCAAGAAAGCATCGGCATCAGGAGCTACATCAGATTTTCTTGTGATTTGCATGTATGATTCCTTCACTAGTTTTGGCATGCATGGCATATGCATGTGGATTTTTGGTTGTCATCTGTCATTGGCATGGAGGATGGACGGAATTGACAGTGGATTGCCTAGCCTTGCTATTTCCTAGATAGCCATGGTATTGTGAGTTTATTTATTATTTTTTCTGGTTGGTTCTCATGTTTCCTTTAGCTTGGGCTGAGTTATTAGTTCCTGGAGTCTTGGTTGGACAAACGCTCTGGATCCCTATAACGGCTTGACTTGAGTTATTAGTCTTGGAGCCTTGTTTGGACAAACACTCTAGAGCCCTATAACAACTTGGGGTGAGTTATTAGTCTCGTAGCCTTGGTTGGAAAAACGCTCTAGAGCCCTTGGTGGGTTGAGTTACTAGTCCTGGAGCCCTAGTTGGACAAATGCTTTGGATCTCAGTAAAAGTTGTGGGTTGAGTTACTAGTCATGGAGCCTTGGTTGGACAAATGCTCTAGAGCTCAAGATAAGTTATGGGTTTAGTTACTAGTCCTGGAAACCGGGTTGGAACAAACACTCTAGAGCCTTGGAAGGCTTGGATAGAGACTGATCTAATGTTGGTTTTGTGATGTTCGACCATGTGGTAGAATCACTGTTTTATGGGTTGAGGTGGATGGCATCTGGAAGCCCAAGATCAGTTTTGATTGATGTTCTCTATGGGATCTGACATTCATGCTTGGAATATGGCACGGGGGTGAATGACTGAATACAGATTTGGCTCATCCATTCTACGGTCGGGTGGAATGCGGAAATCCCATCCCAGGTTTGGATATTTGCATCATTAATGAAAGGTTATATCTCCTGGTATTTCTATGAGTATGTTGTAGCGACTACAACCACCCTCCAAAATTTTTCCTTAGCCTGTTTTGGAGCCTCCCTACCAACCTTCACAACAGTTTGCCTTGCTTCATTAACTCCTCAAGCTTTAGTGTCTTTCTTGCTCAAAGGCAGCCTGTCAATCATATTTTGATATTTTCCCTTCACTGGCTGCTCACTTGGACTTGGTCCAGCTGCAAGCTGAGTAGCTTCCCAATGAAATTTGCACATTTCTGGAGGGAAACCAGCCTTCCCTCTAGGAATTGTGCAATTCCATCTAACAGCCTATTGGGCTCCATGATTGTGCAATCCTTCCACCCAACCCTCCCAGTAGGATTTGTGCTTTGTTTACCATCAATAGGCTCTTCAGCCCAGGATTTGCGTAAATCTGGGCAACAGTAAGCTGTTGGGCCTAGAAATTGTGTAATCACCTTGGGCAGTTAGCCTAGATTACTGTAAAAAATGTGCATTTTTCCCTGGCAGTTGAGCATTCGCTTGCATGTCCAATTGAGTTGACTGGTTCCCTCTAGAACTGAGAAAAACAGACTTGCATGCATAGGCTACTTCTCCCAAGCAAGCATGTAAAGGCATCCCTTGTTTCAGGGATCTATGTTTAGCAGTTGGAGGTTACATGCAAGGAACAATTCAGAAACCTCCCTCCAAGTGTTGCTTCCCCTAGAGTTGTGGCATGCGCGTAACAACCTCGATGTTATCAATACTCATCAACCGGATGTTGTAGAGCTCATTCCTCACATCAACCTTGTAGCTCTAACATCCCACATCACATCTAGGAGTAATCGACACATTCAGCTCAGTTATTTTAGGGTAAGCTCGCTTCCCATGTCTTGTGTTGCATTTTGATCACTTTTTGGGTTTTTGCTTGTATGAGTGATGTTTGCTTGATTTATTTGAATGCTTGTTGTCGTTTACATATATTCTAGCTTGTCCTAGCTATGTTTCAATTTTGTTGCTGTTGCATGCATGAAACTGCTTTGCATGGACGTTCGCCAACCCGGCAAATGGCCTCACCCACATGCATGTTGATTTGTTCCCTCAATCTTCCATTCATGTTTTGCATGCACTATTTATCACTTCTGTTATCATTTAGTGTCACCATGCATTTCATTGACTTACTTGCTTTTAGTTGCCCGTGGGCAAGTCGGGCCAACCTTTGCCCAGTCTCTGCCTTCACCAAGGCTACATTGTGCAATCTAGAGAAGGAAGGCTCACCTTCCTCTCTAGATTTGTGCATTTTTTCCCAACACTGACCTCCTAGACTGAATTTTGCATTTCTATAGGTCAATGACTGCTTGGCTCAAAAATTTGTGCAAATCTACCCCTGGGCCAATAGTCCTTCCCAGCTAGGATTGCTCATTGCACAATCCCAGTAGCCAGCTACCCGACTGGACTATGCATTGTGTAGTTCCAGCAGTCAATGAGTCTCTCAACATCCCGCACTATGCCTTGTGCAATCTTGGCAGTCGATCTCCCGACCTCGCAGACGAAATTAGGAAACCTTCGTGATCATTCACCAAGGTATGTTACAAGTCAGTGCTCATGTTCATTTTGGTTTGCTACTAACAGATTGCTTTCTATGAGTGTTGTCATGTCTCCAAGTATCACAGGTGTTCATCTGCCTCTCAGCAGTACAGGTACTATGGTTTCCAAGAGAGTAGAGAGACAAAGACACTATTCAGAGAATTCTTGGGGATGTAATCGATCACGTGTCCATGGGCTTACCTACTCACGAAGACATCAAGTTGTTTGTGGACAAGGACATCAAGCAGCAGCATCACAGTGAGCAGCATCATGAACAACAGCTGAAGGCAACATACCAAATGCAGCGAATGCAGCAAATGAAGAGAATGCATTGAATGCAAGAGGAAGGTTGTTGACAACATAGAGGTAGAGCAAAGTTGCAAGATCAAGCAGATCCACTAATAATGAAAGAAACTTTGGAGACTCCTGCTATGAAGCGACAGTGCAACATGAAGATTGCACGAAGGCAAAAGATGGAATAAAGGAGGAGTTGCATGTGCTGAAGCAGTAACTCAAGAAGAACATGAAGCTGCACAAACAGTCCAATGAGTTGTAGCAAGAACAGGAATAGCAGCGGGTGCAACATTCACTCACGGATGAAATTGCGCCAGTACAAGTTAAGGATCCATCCCAACAGCTAACACAGAGCAAACATGGTGAGAAGTGTTTTTGCTTGCATGCAAAGGATCCAGCAGCATGCATTTCATTGAGTGCACGCATCCAATCCAACCCATTCAACGCACTCATCAAGGTGAAGATAAAAAGCAAGTCCAATTGGGGCTGAACATGCACTTCGGCAAGTTGATGTGCATGACCACCAGCACACACTTGAAGATCAGCATAGATACTATGCATTAGTGTGTTGTCGGTTCAACCGTACCCAAGAAGACCATGCGCATGTTAGCATACGAGTTGGATGAAGGGGCCGAACCAATGCACTGGTTGCAACACAGAGGCAAGAGTTCGCTTTAGTAAGATGTCACCATGAGGTACATGCACACCATCACAGACGACCAAGCTTGGAATCAGCTCACCAGCTTCACCATCATAAGCATGTCAAAGAGTTGGTCTCACCACAGCAGACTGAGTGTCAGTGATGTCTTGCAAGGCTTGCTCAAGCCATGTTGTCTCTCATCAGTACATGTGCATTGTAATGATGAGTCATGTCAAGTGTAAGTCGAGTGTCAACAGTTGGATGTAACAATCATAGAGTTCGTAAAGAGTCATGAGGGTAGTTGAACTGTCAAAAAGGGGAATGTTAAGGGTCACCCCACCCTTTTCTATAAATAGTCCCTCATAACTCATTGTAAGGGCTTTTGGTCAGCCAAGCTTCTACTAAGACTATCTTGAAGAAGGCTTAGACAGTATTGTAACGCGCCTTGGCTTCTTCACTGCATGGAGCTAGTACATCTATTTGGAGGAGCAGGTGGATGTAGTTGTAATGTTCCACTAATGGGGCTAGCAGGTTTACATAGTGTATTATTTGATTGTGACTTACACTTATTTTATAATAAGAGCCAACACATTTTCATGCATATGTTGTTATTGTAGTTCGACTATTTCGGTTGCCTTAATGATATATGTTGTTTAACTTATGTACTTATGTATGAACTTTTTTGTATGAAATTATATGAATCTTGTTGTTAATGTGTTTCATATGTTATTAATGTTCTCACAGTCTGTGTCGACTACTCTGCCGGAGATCAGATTGACCTTTCTCATGAACCTAGTTATATCAACTGTCACACTCATATCAGACTGATCCATGAGTGTTGTTCATGTTATCTTACCTTATATGTTGTGACTATCACATCTGTGTCGACTAGTCTGCCAGAAGTTGTGCATCTCCTTTATGTTGTGTGTTCCTAACCGAGTTGGGATTGATCCCTTTCAACCTAGAACTCACCTTCACCTTCCTCTCCCTTTGAAGTGTTGGAACCTCTCATACTCATTCCTTGACTCACTGTATCAATCACGCCCTTGTTACTGACAGAGTTATCTTACTTGCCTTTGTGCGACATCATGGTCAAGGCATTACCTTATGACCCACTGTTGGGACTCCTACACCAAACGGTCTGAGGTCTAATTGGGACTTCTTACCGAGGAGATCCCCTTGACATGTTGGCAGGTCCAGAACCATCAACATTTCTGGCACTAGAAAGAGGGCCTGATGACAAGCAGTGTCCTCTCATCCATTTTTGAACCTTTGCATATCTTTCATGGAGTCTTGCATTCTTCTTCCCCAAAGGTGTTTTTTGAATCGTGAAGATGTCTCCATCTCGGGGAATATTTTCAATCTCTTTTCCACTCACACGTATGATGGTGAAGGCGAAGTGGCTGGCCTGAGCACTTACATAACTTTATTTCCATAATTTACGAGGAAGATGAATTTACTGATGAATAGGCCGGTTTGCTACTTGCATTCACACTTCGCGAATCCCCATTTCATTGGGTGCTCAGCCTACTGGCTGACACAATGCACTCATATGACCACTTCTGTGATATTATTGAAGACACATTCCATCATTTTGATCCAATTCATCTTGACCGGAAACTGTTACAGCAACGGAGGGCTCTGCATGAATATGTTATTGATTTTTGGTAGCGCTTCTGTGACTTATAGTTTCAAGCTCCAAGGAGCAAGATGAAGTTTGCTTATCTCTAGGACTGATTCAAGTATTGCCTTAAGAAATCTGCCCGTGCCAAGAGAAAGTTTGAGATAAAGCCTTGCTCAACCTTCTTTGTTGATGGAATTGCACAATCTCATGTGGGAGCAGGCACTGTCTCAACGGACTATCTGCCTCCCTCTCATTCAACAGTTCCACCATCGCCCTGTGATGTTGAGGATCATGTACAAACACTTGTTCAACCTTCACACCCTCCCAACATCACTCCACACAATTTTCGCGTAGATTTAATTATGAGTCCTTTGAGTTCTCATATGCATTCCTTTTTTCAACCTCCTTCTTCGCACCCAGGTGTTCCTCTGGATGATGTTGTCTTGTGTTCGTCCATTCCAGACTCTCCACTTGTTGTGAATGAGGGACAACCCACTGACGGAATTGGTGTTGCAAAACCAACATGCGTTGTCATTCATGAAGAGTATGAGTGGGAGCTTGAGCATCAACACTCGGTGAAGGATGACTCCCTTTCTTCTGAGCCCCCTCCGTTCTTTCCTAACATCGTTGGTGAACATGTCATTCATGATTTTGCATGTGTATATTCATCTACAGATGCACCCATTGTTGATATTTCGCACGACACACCGTATGTTAGCCCATCATCCAACAATGGAGAGGACCACTCTTTCATTGAAAATCCACTTGATCTTTCATTTGCTCTTTACGAAAACGTAGAGGGTGAACATACTTCCTTCTCATCTACCCCTCTGTGTGATTTGTCAAATCATGAGGATGCCCACCAACATCCTGAATTTTCTAATCTTGGTTGTCATGATCTCTTCACGTCATCATCTGATCACGATGTTGATTCACTCATTGTTAATTTGTCTAAGCCACTGGTCTACCAACATCCATTTGTCAACGAAGTCGAAACCACACAGACCATCGAGGCACTTCAGCCCGAGCTAATGGTTATGTCAGGCCCTCACTATCCTGAGGTTGTTTTCGCTTCCGATCAGGAAATTTTTCAAACATTGAAGGCTCCTCATCTCTCATTTGTATGCATTCAAGATCAATCTAATGCTCAGATCACACTTCCTCCACTCGAACTACACGATCTCATTGCTCATGCATTGGAGGAGTCTTATATTGCAAGCACTTGTGCACAACGCAAGTTATTTTTGTTTCTTTAGTTTTCTTGCATGTCACAGTCAAGAGTGTGCTTGTGCTTCAAAGTTGCACGTAGTGTCACACAGCACCATGATAAGTCCACAGACTGTCTGTCATGCACATGCACTCACTTATGTCCCGTGGGGACTTTGAAACATGAAGTGTGGATGTCTTCACTGTTATATCTTTCTTGTATGCTGGTCCACACAACTGGGTTACTCGTGGATCAAGCCTTGACCCACATGGGTCTACCAATGTGCCAGTGGCTACATTGGAAGTATCACTTCACATGATCAGGCCCATGCACTGTTAGTGTAGGAGTAGGAGTAGTGTTTGTTTTTAGTTGTTTGTCTACATTCTTGTTTGCTTACATGCTTTGTTTGCTTGTTTTTTTCTTTCTTGTTTGTTTACTTGTTTCATTTTCATTTTCGCTTATGCTCTTGCTTTGCTTTGTTGATTGTTAGTTCATTCTCTTTTTTCATTCATAGGTTAGTTCGCATGAAACCATGTGTGACTCATGAAATGAGTTGGGTTAAGTACAAGAGGTTTTGTACAAGTATCACTACTTGGTTATCTATCATCTTGCCTCTATATGATGAACTTGTTACTCTTATTCCATGATACATCGAAGGAAAATACGTACTCTTCAAAGTGAACCTTGGTGTAAGCATAATGCTTGTGCGCTAACTAGTGTCACCTTCTCTAGTCAATTGTTTTGGGGTTAACCCTTGTCAGCTCAGTCAAGTAGAGTAATCTGACGGGGGAAACCTTAACAGGCACGTCAGAGATACAATAAACTACTTCTCTGTTGGAACAACCTCCTCTGCTCTCAATAAGTCAGGATCCCTTGCCTGCCTCTGAAATGAATAAGTGCTATGCACAGTGAAAATGAAAAAAAGTAAAAGTAAAAGAAAAAAATGAATAAGGAGAAAGAAGAGAAAGGCTTCCTGCTCAAGGAGGTGATACAAGTAACTTTGTCAGGGTACTGACAAGGCTCGCTGGCAATGGAGCCATGCTTGTTTTCCTATGTGATTCCATTGAGGTACTATCTAGGCCTGCTAGTAGTGGAGCAACACCAGAGATGAAACTTAGACTCTAACGACTATACTACTTGTGCACTTATATACCCCTCAACCCCAATCAAAACAACTGTGTTGCCTTGGCTTGGAATGGGCTTCAATCGACCAAGAGTCTAGCACATGCTACATCCTACAATCAAGCTAGTGTTAAGCCAAGACGAGCTGAGCGCTGAAAAATACTTATGGAGGTGTTAGACTTGTTTTTCACAAACAAGGTCCATTCAGAGAGCTGGAGTTCTACCATTGTGTTGCCAAGTGTTGTAGCAGCTACAACCACCCTCCAAAATTTTTCCTTAGTTTGTTTTGGAGCCTCCCTCCCAACCTTCACAACAACTTGCCTTACTTCATGATGCAGGAGCATTCAATCCAAGGAAAATTGTTGTAAAGAGTAAACATAGGGGGTCATGCATTTTAGGAAATAGTTTTCCTAAGTCTCAAGTCAATGTAATATTTAGTTTTTTAAGTGATTTGATTAGATAATGGGAGAATATGTAAATTCTCTCAAAATAAATAATGAGAACATGAGTGGTAGAAGCCAAATCCAACTCTTAAACAGTTCCATGATTCTAGGAACAAGAGAGAGATTTTAGGCATTAAATGGGAAGCTAATAAGAAGACTTTTCTGTTTTAAAATAGAGAAAAGATGGAATGGATAAATTCTCAAGGAGACTTATCTGCCACATATGCATGCATGTAGCGAGCTTTAGGAGTTCAGTTGTGCATGTGTTGATTGCTAAATTTTTGCAATCTAGTTCAGTTATTTTTAGTTGTACTCAGTTAATTGACCTCTAACAATTAATAGAGTCAATTAAAGGTTAGTTTAGTAGCGAGACAACAGTGTAACTCAAAGATCTAGCAGTTAACTGATCAATCAACCCAAAATATCCTAGACATGCATGGAATTTGAATTTCTCAGTTGGAGTGGAGGAGATGAAGGCTATTGTAACATTAAGTGTATACTAATTGAGTGTATAATTGTTGCATGCGGTCAGGAGATCAATTCCTTGGGAATTGTGCAAGGAAATAGGGACTTCCCTAATGTTTAGGAGCTCGAATTAGCTCAGAATTGCGCAAGGAAATAGAAGGTTGAAGGAGGCAGAAATCGGCTAAGTGTTGACCATAGGTTCTCATTCAGCAGAGAGAATATTGTTTCTTTTGCGGGTGGTGCTCATAGCTACAACATGCAATTGTAATAGTTTCTCTATTCATCTAATAAATGCAAAGAGGCTTGAGGGGTTTTTCCCAGTTGGTTTCCCCTAGAAATCACTATGTACTTATGGTTTTTCTTATTGCATGTCTATGCATGTTCTAAATTATGATTTTCATTCCGGAGATTAGTAGAGTAGAATTTGTGTCTCTTGATTTCAGTTCAATTTCCTGAGAAGTTGTAATTTCTATAGTTATCTGTGCTCTAGTCATGACTAGAGTTAGTATGAGTACAATTAAGTAGTTGCAATTGTTGTTAACTCATTGATCTCTCAAATTAGCTAGTAAATTTACTAAAAATAGTCCTAGTCATGCATGCAATTTGAATTTCCTAGTTGAGTGGGGGGAAAAGGCATAATTGTATTTATAGTTGTATACTAGTGAGTCACAATTTTTGAATTGAGCTAGTGATCCATTTATCTTGCGATTTGCACAAGGAAATAGGAGCTTCCTTGTTCTTTAGGAGTAGGAATTGCACAAGGAAATAGGAGGAAGCAGAAGGTCTGCAAAAGGAAATCGAGCGCTGTGCTTTGATGAGGGGTTGCTAATTTTTGTCCATCTAAAGGTTCAATGATCGAGGGGTGGACCAAACACCTGTGAATTATGCTATTAAACCTCGATCTGTGAATCTAAGTTCCATTGCATGGTACTATTGGCATCGACTATGATCTTTTGGATTTCATCAAGCTTTTTGACAAACTAAGCATGCTTGGCACATTGAAATCAAGGACCACCTACAACTAGAGCATTGAAGGCGGAAATTTATGGGGTCAGTAAAGGTACCAAAGGAGTAGGCTCTCAAGAGCCTAAAGCCATGAAGACATTGAGGCATGACAAAGGTTTCACTAAGAAAATAAGTTAGAGCTCTAATAGTGCAATGAAAATTTCTACTTTTCTCTAACTTTTCTAAAAAGTGTAAATGTTTTAATTACATTTTTAGACAAGTTTATTTAAATTAATGAGAAAATATGTATTCTAGATTTTAAAAATATTATTTAAATATTTAATTTCATTATAAAAACTAAAAAACGAATATTCATTCTCATTTCTTTTAATATATTATAAAAGAAATGAGAATGGATATTTATTTTTAGTTTTTATATTGAAATAAATATTATATAATATTTTTTAAAATTCAAATACATATATATCTCATTAATTTAATTAAAAACCTCATATAATTAAGAATGTATATTTTTTACTTCCATATATTTACAGAAAATTAATCATTATTTATTTATTTACATTTTTTTAATCGAATTATACATCCACACATGAAAATAATTGTAATATTATAGTGGTCGTAGCTCAAAAATGCTTCTTTTAGAAGCGAGGAGGATCAATGAGCTAAAACTCTTTACAATACTTGCTTCGAAGGCTTTTGTTCATAAATATGGTATGTATAAAGTCATGTTCCCAAACACTATCCCAAAAAAATATTGTTTTATATATGTTAGCAATACATCTATTGTTTAGGAGCTTGAATTAGTTTAGATTTGCATAAGGAAATAGGAGGTCGGAGGAGGTAGAAATTTGCTAAGTGTTGGTCAAATGTTCTCATTCAGTAGAGAGAACAATTTTGCTTTTGCAGATGGTGCTCAGAGTTGGAGCATGCAATTGTAATCGTTTCTCTGTTCAATTGATTAATTCAAAGAGGCTTAAGGGGTTTTTCCCAATTGGGTTCCCATAGAAATAATTTTGTACCTGTGTTTTTTCTTGTTGCATGTCTATGAATGTTGTTCTAAATTTTGATTTTGATACCTCAAATTAGTAGAGCATAATTTGTGTCTCCTGATTTCAGTTCAATTTCTTGATCAGTTGCAATTTCTATCAAATTTATACATGGTATCGGAGCCCTGAAATCACATTAGAGGTAGTATTTCAAAATTTTCGGAGAGAAAATTTCAAATTTATAGCTTTAGTGTGGCAATTTTTCTTCATATTCAGGAGAATCTATTTCAACATATTGAGATTAGAGTATGCTCTAGAGGGTAGCTCAAATTTTATAGCCTGAAAGGAATGAATGGAAGTTGTGCTTGATGATAATTGTATGTTAGAATATGTTAAAACTAACATTGTGAAACCCCAACAATCTGATGCACAACAATTAGCCCAATGGAAAAAGGATGTTGCAAAGGCCAACAAAATTCTTCTAGAAGGTGTGAGAGACAATGTGGTCTCAAATATCCATGGAAAAGAAACACCATATGCTATGTGGAAGGCATTTACTGAGCTATTCAAAAAATAATAGTGACCATATAAAATTGGCCCTAAAAGACAAACTTCGAAACATTAATATGTAGAAAGATGATACCATCCCACAATATCTCTCTAGATTCATTGAAGTTTGAGATGAGCTTGGAGGGGTTGGGGAGAATGTTGCAAAAGGTGATCTGGTGAGACTAGATCTTCTAGGCCTATGAAAATATTGGCACAACTACAAGGACTCTATCAATGGAAAGGGAAAATTACCAAATTGGGAAAGTTTGTGGTTTGATTTGGTTCAAGAAGAGATAAGGAGAAATAATAGAGATGGAGTATCATCCAAAGCATAGGATGAAGAGAACTTTACCTTGGTTGGGAAGGGGAACAAGGGTAAAGGAAAGAAGACCTAAAGAAAACCTAAATCCAACCAAAATAATGGCAAGAAGAAATACTTGAGAAAGATAAAATGTTTCCATTTCCATGAATACAGGCACTATGCAACAAAATTTCCGAATAAAAAGTCTAACAAGAAGCCTTTAGGAGGAGAAGTAGGTGAAGCACTAGCTTCACAATTCGAATTAGACTTCACCCTAATAGTATGCGTGGCCAACATTGTTATGGGTAGTGTGTGGTACCTTGATTTCAGTACCTCATTCCATATGACATGGTGCAAGGAATTCTTCAACAGCTTAGAGGATAAGGATCTCTAGATGCATATTGAATTGGGGGATGGTAGGAGGTACAGTGCTACAGGAAGTGGTATTGTCACCTTTGAGAGGCAGAAGCCCTCCCCTCTTTGCCTCAAATATGTTATGTTTGTACCTAGGATGAAGAATAACCTAATATCTATAGCAATATTTGAGGATAGATGCTATGATGTTATTTTTAGTAAGGGGAAAGCCTTTCTGAGACACATAGCTACCAGGCAAGAGAAATAGATTAGAGTTTGAGTGAAGAACCTATACAAACTTGAGGTGGGAGATTACACTACATTGAGCAGCAAGGAAAAAAAAGGTGTAGATTCGAGATGTTTAAGAACTCTGGCACAGGAGATGGGGTCATCTACACCATGGTTCCTTAAAAATAATGTAGCAAATCACCACTGGTCTCCCTAAAGGCTCCCTTTACCAACAGGATATCTGCAAGGGTTGCATATTAGTGAAATATGTCAAATCCACCTCCCATGGATGAGATAGCAGAGCAGATCCAATCTTGAAGTGAGTCCACTCTGATGTTTGTGGACCCTTCTCTACAGCCTCCATAACAAAACATAAGTACTATGTAATTTTTATTGACGGTTTCTCTAGAAAATGTTAGATTTTCTTCATGAGTTTCCAAATTTGTAGAATTTAAGGCATTATTTGAGAAGGAGACTAGGAATAAGATGAAGGCTCTTAGGAGTGATAATGGAGGTAAATTTGTTTTGAATGTCTTCAAGGATTTATGTGCCAAATAAGGTATTCGAAGAGAAATGATAACACTCCATAACCCATAGTAGAATGGGGTAGATAAAAGGAAGAACAAGAGCATATTTGAAGTTGAAATATCTATCCTACATGATCATGGGGTGTCATTGCATCTATGGGCAGAAACATGTAACACAATAGTTTACTTGCAGAACTAGAGTCCTCATAGAATACTTGGTATGCTCACACCAGAGGAAGATTTCTCTAGAAGACAACCTGGTGTGTCTCATTTTAGAATTTTTGGAGCTTCAGTTTATTTTCAT
This sequence comes from Pinus taeda, assembly GCA_000404065.3. Lineage (NCBI taxonomy): Eukaryota > Viridiplantae > Streptophyta > Pinopsida > Pinales > Pinaceae > Pinus > Pinus taeda. Next base: position 53,928 of record APFE030071475.1, read on the forward strand.
GTCTCCAAGGATTCGATGAAGAAACTTGAGCCTACAATAGAGTTGGGAGTTTTTTAAGGATACACCGAAATTCCACATAATTACTGGGTGTATTTACCTTCAATGAGGATTACAATGGTGAGGAGAGATGTCAAGTTTGATGAGGAGAAGGCCATGACATGCTCTTTGGAACGAGATTTGATTATCCCACTAGAGCAAGAGCTTCTAGCTCCAAAGGAGGAGCCTCAGGATGAGCTTTAGGAAGTTGTGGAGCAATCAAAAATGGAGGAGCATAGAGGAGGCCGAGTGGAGACACTGACTCAACCAGAAACATCCAAAGAAGGGAGAAAGAGTATTGGAGAAGTTTATAGATTATTACAAGATGCTAGGGAGAATGTGGAAGCTCATACATAATAGTGCATACAGAGGAGGTCACCAAAGAGGTACACTGGTTACATGGCTCTCATGATAAAGCTCATTGAGTCAGAGCCTTCTTCATTTGAGGAAATGATTTCTCAACCTGTTTGGGTTGATTCCATAATGGAAGAATATGAATCCATCATGAAGAAAATTGTATGATAAGCGGTGTCAAGACCAAAAGGGAAATCAATGGTTGGCTCTAGATGGATATACAAAGTGAAGCATGCAGTTGATTGGAGAAACGAGAAGTACAAGGCTACATTTGTGGCCAAGGGATTTTCTCAGGTAGAGGGAGTTGACTATTAGGAAAATTTTCCCTTGTGGCAAGGTATTCCTCCATCAGATTAATTCTTGCATTAACTGTGCATATAGGGTGGAAGATCCACCAGATGGACGTGAAGACCACCTTTCTCATTGGTGTCGTTGAGGAGGAAATTTACATAGACCAGCTAGAAGGATTTGAGACATATGATCGAGAGTCGCATGTGTGTAGAGTTAGGAGAGCATTGTATGGTCTCAAACAGGTGCCACGAGTATGGTACAATCAGATCGACAATTATCTTAGTGGAATGGGCTTCACCAAAAGTGAAGCAAATGCAAACTTCTATCACATTGTGTTAGATGGTAAGTTGCTTATTCTTGTTTTGTATGTCGATGATTTAATATTGATAGATGATAAGTTGTTGATCCACTCTTGCAAGATAATTTGAGATGAAAGACATGGGCTTAATGCATTACTTCCTTCGTCTAGAAGTATGGAAGGTGATGGTGAATTATTTGTGTCTTAGGGGAAGTATGCCTCTAAAATACTTTAGATATTTCACATGGAGAATTGTAAGCCTATGGAGACACCTCTAGCTACAAACTGGAGGAAGGAGAATGACAGTTCAGGTGAAGAGGTTGATGTTACCATTTACAAGTAGCTTGTGGTTTCCTTCATGTATCTTGTGAACACAAGAGCCAACATGTACTATGATGTAAACAAGCTTAGTCAAGCTATGGTGAGGCCTACCAAGCATTAATATTTGAAGGTTACAAAGCATGTGTTACAGTACCTCAGTGCCACTACCGAGTATGGATTATGATTCATGAGGATAGAGGTCATGAAGCTCCAAGGCTTCATCGATGCAGATTGGTAGGGAGTCCATCAGACAGGAAAAGTATGGCATGTGTTATCTTCAGTGTTGGGTTTGTAGTTATTTCCTAGTACAACAATAAGGAGAGTTCTGTGGCACTTAGCTCAACAGAGGTTGAATACATGGTTGCAAGTCAAGAAAGATGTGAGGCCATATGGATTAGGAAAATACTTGTGTGCCTTTTCAATCACGAGATGGAACTAACAATGATATATTGTGATAATAAGAATTGCATTAAGCTCTATGAGAATCTGATATTTCATGACTGGTCCAAGCACATTGATATCTGGTATAATCATTTATGCGACTGTGTGCAGAGGAGAATTATGTTGCTACAATACATTCCAATTGTGGAGTAAGATGTTGACATCTTGAAAAAGGAATTTTCAAAAGGTAAGTTTGAATTTCATACGTGCAGGATAGGGGTGGTGAAAAATCCATTTCTTACTAAGAGGGAGTTGTTAGAAAGTGTAGCAAGAAAGGCTCAATTTGACTTTAGCCTTATTTAAATCGAGTAAACCAAATTTCCACATCAATAGGACAACTTGGAGCAAGTTAACTAGTGTGACATGGCTCTTGTCACTCAGTTTGTAGAAATTCCTTGTGGATTCAAACTATAGATTGTAACATGCTAAAATAATTGACTTGAATCTACTCTACTCATCAGTAGAAACAATAAACGATCGATGAAATCATGAAGCATAAAAGAGAGAATTCAATCACACATAACACAATAATTCTCTGGGGAAAGCCACGACTAAAAACCCCTGCTATTTCTATATTGAATTAATAAGAAAATATGAGAAGATTACAATGCTTTTCTCAAGCTTGAGTAACCTATGCACTATCTCTATCTATCTCACTACCAACTTGCGCACAAGCTTCTATTGGCACACATTTCTCTCATAGGCTCCATGCACAAAATTGTACTTCTTATTGCTTGGTCTCACAAACTTGTGCTCACCAAAACAATGATTAAAATTGTGCCTTCTTTCCTCCTTTTAAGGGAAATTTTAATGGCTAAAATTAGTGAGTTTTCTAATTAAAGAATGATTTATTTTATGCCTTCTTCTGATTGCATGCACCATCTGTTTCATTTAGATTATTTTACAACTGATAGTACATTGTCCCTAAACTCTAATCTCAACTGGGTCTTTCTTTGATTTGATTTTCATGAGTTAATTATGAGTGAATATTTCGTTTACTGGTTGAGTAGTGTTGGTTACACCCCACTATTGGATATCCCACTAATCACTCCATCAAATGGAACTAGTTTAGCTTAATTAAATAATTACAACTTAAAATCACTCAACCTGGGCCCCTAACATTTTGGAACCAAACTACATGACTCTAAATATACTCCCAACTCAAATTAACTGAGCCAACTAAGTCAAATTAACTTAGTTAACTATTACAAGTTGCTATGAGAATTAAAATTAAAATTTAATTCCTAATTTAATTCAAGGAAAAATTAAATTAAGATTTGTTTTTGATGATATTTTAAACATTTCTTGTTGCTATTTTCAACACAATTAGTTCAGAAAATTCAAGATAGTGTGCTCGAAGTTCAGTTGTGCATGTGTTGATTGCTAAATTTTTGCAATGTAGTTCAGTTATTTTTAGTTGTACTCAGTTAATTGACCTCTAACAATTAATAGAGTCAATTAAAGGTTAGTTTAGTAGCGAGACAACAGTGTAACTCAAAGATCTAGTAGTTAACTGATCAATCAACCCAAAATATCCTAGACATGCATGGAATTTGAATTTCTCAGTTGGAGTGGAGGAGATGAAGGCTATTGTAACATTAAGTGTATACTAATTGAGTGTATAATTGTTGCATGCGGTCAGGAGATCAATTCCTTGGGAATTGTGCAAGGAAATAGGGACTTCCCTAATGTTTAGGAGCTCGAATTAGCTCAGAATTGCGCAAGGAAATAGAAGGTTGAAGGAGGCAGAAATCGGCTAAGTGTTGACCATAGGTTCTCATTCAGCAGAGAGAATATTGTTTCTTTTGTGGGTGGTGCTCAGAGCTACAACATGCAATTGTAATAGTTTCTCTATTCATCTAATAAATGCAAAGAGGCTTGAGGGGTTTTTCCCAGTTGGGCTCCCCTAGAAATCACTATGTACTTATGGTTTTTCTTATTGCATGTCTATGCACGTTCTAAATTATGATTTTCATTCCGGAGATTAGTAGAGTAGAATTTGTGTCTCTTGATTTCAGTTCAATTTCTTGAGAAGTTGTAATTTCTATAGTTATCTGTGCTCTAGTCATGACTAGAGTTAGTATGAGTACAATTAAGTAGTTGCAATTGTTGTTAACTCATTGATCTCTCAAATTAGCTAGTAAATTTACTAAAAATAGTCCTAGTCATGCATGCAATTCGAATTTCCTAGTTGAGTGGGGGGAAAGGCATAATTGTATTTATAGTTGTATACTAGTGAGTCACAATTTTTGAATTGAGCTAGTGATCCATTTATCTTGCGATTTGCACAAGGAAATAGGAGCTTCCTTGTTCTTTAGGAGTAGGAATTGCGCAAGGAAATAGGAGGAAGCAGAAGGTCTGCAAAAGGAAATCGAGTGTTGTGCTTTGATGAGGGGTTGCTAATTTTTGTCCATCTAAAGGTTCAATGATCGAGGGGTGGACCAAACACCTGTGAATTATGCTATTAAACTTCGATCTGTGAATCTAAGTTCCATTGCATGGTACTATTGGCATCGACTATAATCTTTTGGATTTCATCAAGCTTTTTGACAAACTAAGCATGCTTGGCACATTGAAATCAAGGACCACCTACAACTAGAGCATTGAAGGCGGCAATTTATGGGATCAGTAAAGGTACCAAAGGAGTAGGCTCTCAAGAGCCTAAGCCATAAAGACATTGAGGCATGACAAAGGTTTCACTAAGAAAATAAGTTAGAGCTCTAATAGTGCAATGAAAATTTCTACTTTTCTCTAACTTTTCTAAAAAGTGTAAATGTTTTAATTACATTTTTAGACAAGTTTATTTAAATTAATGAGAAAATATGTATTCTAGATTTTAAAAATATTATGTAAATATTTATTTCATTATAAAAAACTAAAAAACGAATATTCATTCTCATTTCTTTTTATATATAAAAGAAATGAGAATAGATATTATAAAAACTAAAAAACGAATATTCATTCTCATTTCTTTTATATATATAAAAGAAATGAGAATGGATATTTTAATTTTTTAGTTTTTATATTGAAATAAATATTTATATAATATTTTTAAAAATTAAAATACATATTATCTCATTAATTTAATTAAAAACTCATATAATTAAGAATGTATATTTTTTACTTCCATATATTTACATAAAATTAATTATTAATTTTTTATTTATTTATTTACATTTTTTAAATCGAATTATACATCCACACATGAAAATAATTGTAATATTATAGTGGTCGTAGCTCAAAAATGCTTCTTTTAGAAGCGAGGAGGATCAATGAGCTAAAACTCTTTAGAATACTTGCTTCGAAGGCTTTTGTTCATAAATATGGTATGTATAAAGTCATGTTCCCAAACACTATCCCAAAAAAATATTGTTTTATAAATGTTAGCAATACATCTATCGATCCAGATTATCAACCAGTTGACATTAAGATACCAAAAAACCCATATGATCAAATATCATATAGAGTTTTTCAAAAAGCCTCGGAGCAATGATAATGATAATAATAAGGATATAGTATGTAAAGTTAAAAATTATAATAATAAATATAATAATAATAATAATAATTTGTGATTAATCCCAAAGGTTAAGAGAAAAAAATTGTGTTGCCATTTTTTAAGTTTGAAATCAGAAATGAATTTGTGATCAATTTGCGATCAATTCCAAAGGTTGAGAGAAAAAAATTATGTTGCCATCTTCTTTAAGTGTGTAATCTTCCAACTACCTTGGTACATTTCTAATCCACACTTAGAACATTCACCTTGTTGGTTGTTCCTGCATTTGTAGATATGATCAAATGAGATAACATTAAAAGAAATGACTATTTAGATAATTCTTTAGTATATAGGAAGCAAAGTATAGCTTTTGAGTTTGGCAGTCCCTTTCATCCAGTCAATAACAAGCTTGGAGTCTCCATAAATGTGCAAAGAAGTGAAGTTTTTGAAGAGAGAAAGTTGCATCAAAATATTTATAGAAAATTATTCAACATAGTTGCTTGTAGCTCTCCCAACATTGCAAGAAAAGTGAAGTAATGAGAATCTAAAAGGAAAAGTAGGCCTCTTTCTCCTCCAACAGAAGGTGATGACTGTAAGGATCCCTAAAAACATCCCCATGGTTGGTCCTTTTCAATTTTTGCCTGTGGAGGGGGGAGAAAGGGTCCTCGAAAGAGAGTGAACAGAGAGGCAACCTTTCCGCGATAAACCTTGAAGAACAACATCGATATATGAGTGGCCTTGGTCTTAAGAATGGTTTGGTTATGTTCAAACCAAATACCCTAAGCTATGATCAAAGGTGGGGGATTTTAATTTTTTGTGGTTATTAGTATGGATCCATGCTTGTATTCTTCCATTGTATCACATTAACAAAGACATGCTTGTCCTTATTAGCCTTGAATTTATTTCCTAGCTGCTTGCAAAAAAGGACAATCAATAAAAAGATACTTAATAGTTTCTTGATTTTGAAGATAAAGAAGATAACCATCATGGGCAATAAAAGATCTATTTTGCAGTATATCCCAAGTAGGAACCTTGTTTTTAAGAATAAACCACATGAACATCTTAGCTTTTGGAGGGCCTTCGAATTTCCAGATATTTCCCCTCCCACCAAGGGTCTTGTTGAGGTTTAGATAGTTGAGTCAAGAAAATGTATCCTACTTTAGGAGAATAATACCTTAAAGAATTTCAGGACAAGATCAAAAGATATGTAGAATAATTAATTTCTACTAAGGAATAAACCAACCCATTTGTATAATTCCTCCATTCTTTTGTATAATTTTCTTCAATTTGCAACTCTTCGATAATTCTACATCCTTAAAAATATAATTGAATGCTCCTAACATATATTTGACTTAGGGTAAAGAAGCCCCTTTCATTTAGGTATTGGATCAGAGCAGTGGGGAGAAGGTGGTTCATTTAACTCCCTATTTAGAGGTCCTTTCCAATAAGGATGTTTGATTCGTTTCCAATTATCCAGACCAAAACTAGTGATAGTGAAATATTTATTCAACGTTTTCCAAATAACTGATCCTAAAAGATATTTTTTGATTAATGCTCTAATCCTATCCAAAATGGGAGTAAGAGAGATATACTTCTAAAACACAACTTGATCCCACAGACCATTTATTTGAATCAATTTCTAAACATTTTTTGCAGCAAGAGCAATTGAAAATCAATCCAAGTTTTCTATCCCCCATCCACCCAAGGTTTTTGGAATTGCTATGGAAGACCAAGAAGTCATAACGAAAGGCCTTTTTTCCATCTTTCCTACCAACAAAAATATGTCAAGAGTAAGTTTTTAAATTTGGTGAAGGATTCCTAAAGGGATCCAAGAAAGTGAAGGCTAATAAACAGGTATAACCTCAAGAACGGATTTGCATAGAATTGATCTTCTTGCTCCAGAGAGTCACCTATTGCACCAAATGTGCATACGAAGCTCAATTTTTTCCAAAAGTCAAGACCAAAGGCTTATTTTTTATATTTATTAGGATTTAGATGAAAACCCAAATATTTGTAGGGGGCTCCTAGATTTTTTAAAGATTTTCCAAGAGTCCTTCTGAGTTGATCCTTATCCTCCTCATCAAATACATTTTCAAACAAGGTATATTTTCCTTGATTGATTTTCATTCCTAAAGTAGTAGAGAACATGACTAAAATTTCTTTGATATGCTCAAGATTCCTTAGGTCACTATTTAATAAAACTAGAATATTATCCACAAACAATCAATGTGAGATGGAGCATGAATGGGAGATATTAACACCAAAGATGAGATGGCATATCTTCGCATTCAAAAATATATTTTCTTAAATTCTCTACTACGAGGAGAAAAAGGATGGGAGAGAGAGGGCAAACCTGCCTTAGACCTCTTTCTGAGAAGAAAAGGGAGAAGTAGATCCATTAATAAGGACGACAAGGGAGGTTGTGATGAGGTAGTTATAAATCCAATGAACAAACTTGTAGTGGAATCCCCAGTGAAGTAGGAGAAGCCTGATGCATAGCCAACAAACATTATTAAAACATTTTAAGAGAACAACTTACAGATGAGAGATTTAACATTTTGGTATGAATGGAATGTAGACTTTCTTGAGCCAGTATGGCTTCATGGATCTGTCTTCCTTCTACAAATCCAAATTGCTCCAAAGAAATATGATTAGGTAGGAAAGATCATAGCCTTGCTATAATAATTTTAGAAACGATTTTGTAGGCTGTAATACTAAGTGAAATAGGGTGTAAATGCTCAAAAGATGAAGGGTTATTGGATTTTGGGATGGGAGAAATGATAGTGGTATTGAAAAGGGAAATAATTTTCCATGGATCCTTGAGACTTATACAACCCAAGTAGGTATTTACCAATGAAATCATAATAGTGAGTATAAAATTCAATAGACAGACCATCAAACCCATAAATGTTGTCCTTCTGGAAACTATGCAGAACCTATTCTAATTACTTGCTAGTGACCTCCTCCAAAAGAGTTTGATTCCATTCATCATCCATAAATCTAGGAAATGATGGAAAATTGAAGACTTTTTCAATGGTTGCACCCTCGTACTTATTAAAAAAGGTTTTTGAAATAGTTATACCCTTCCTATATTATTTTAGGGAAAGTGTTAAATTTTTGACAATCTAGTTTTAATATCTCCCAAATCATGTTTGTGGATTTCCTACAATTTGTGTTCCAGTGAAAATACTTGGTTTTTCCATCCCTAAGTTAAAGCTAGAGTGCTCATATTTTCAACCTCCACTCCTTTTCTTTTTTAAGGAGGGGATTCCTTTTCTTTTCTAGGGACTGAATAATATCAATGGAGGGAGGAAGAGAGGAAGGATTTGCGTTTTCCAATAGATCCTACAACTTATGTTAAATATTCAACAAGGCATGATTATCCTATTCAATTTTTATGTTTCCCATTATCATTTAACTTCTTTAGTAGTATTGATATTTTTTTGAAACTGGATTGGGGGGATTCCATGGAATTAGGATCAAAAGGTTGCCAAGCTAATTTAAGATTATCTAGAAGGGATTGATATACAAGCCAGTGGGATTTTAATTTGAAGGGACTAGGGGGATTTGGGGAAGAAAAGTTCTTATCAAGAAGGATTAGGAAATTATTTGAGTCACCTCCACTTGCCACCCATTGCTTTATTTGACTAATTAAATCAAACATATTCTCAAAGATTAAAATATGGTCCAACCTTTTTTCAATCCTCTCATCCTATATTCGATTGTTTGACAAGTCAGAATCAACGTAGGATGCAAGTCCACTACAAGTATTGTAGAATCCATTTTGTCAGGGAAATCAGATAGCAAGTTGGATTGTGCTGTAGAGCCCCCAAATTTCAGACCTTCCAATGATGAAATTCAGGTCACTTATGACAATGCCATCATAAGATAAACTAGGAAGGTAAAAAAAATGATGTTGATATACCTTCCTTTCATAGTAGGGCATGTTGACATTTAGATAGAGGAAGGTTAAATCCACATCTTAGAGTCGAAAATAGGTGGATAACCATAAGTGAAAAGAACAAGCGTCATTGCAATCGATGGAGTAGTTATCCCTGTGAAAACTAAGGCCTTTAGATTTCCTAGAAGCATCAAGAAAGTGGAAGCTCCAATTTGAAAATATGGGTTGTAATAAACATATGGTTTTCATGCCTTCTATCATTATTTATTGAAGAAGAAAAATATGAGGAGAGTGTAAATCCACAATATGTCTAAAAGCCATTTTTTGGCAAGGTTGGCTAATCCCTTGCAATTTAGTTTCTCATTGAGGAACTTTGGAGGGGTCACCTGCTCTAAGTACCCCATAAATCAAATTTTGTTTTCCTTGTTACACTTCTGAAGAAGCTTGTTTCTTAGTTTTTTTTGAAGGAATTTTCTTCCTCAGCCAATATATGTGGATAATTCATCATCAACCAAATCGAGACCACTAAGATCATTTGAAAGTAGAAGGGATCAATGGATCAGAGGGAGAAGAGGGCGAAGGGAGGGATAACAGAGAAAATATTTTATGAGGAGGGAAAGGGTGTAGAGGAGGAAATGGATTTGATTCTGGGGGAAAAGTGAGGGGGGAAAGGGAACCCACTCCATCTAACCTTTTGCTAATATCAAGAATCGAGGAAAATACCCTAGCAAAGGTTGAAACTGTGCATCCATCCATGATTTCAGTGCTACCATGGTCAACCTTTGGCTTACAAAATTGCCCACCATCACTAAGTGCTCCATTTTTGAAATATGGTTAAGTTGTATTTCTTTTCCCAGTATTCAGTTGGGTTATTCAGTCTTTGATTTGATGCATTTTTTGTTGCTAACTCGATTGAGGACCTTTGCCAGCGATTGGGTGGGAGACAATTGAGGAGTAGAAATCCCACATTTAGTTAATATGTTGACTATTAAAATATTATTTAGGAAACCGTGAAAGGAAGAGATCTAGTTAGAAACTAGATAGTAGTCTGAAAAACACCTAGAATAAATTGTTGTGTCTTTAATAGGAATCGTGACATCGAGAGGAGACTAAGAAGAAAGGAGAGGCATAGATATTGTAACAATTGCATTGTAACTTGATGGAGTAAAGTCTTGCATGTGATGGGAAGAGGAGTCATCCTTGAACTAGGGGAGATTTGCAAGGGTTCCATCTGCCAACTCCTTGCATGTATTGTCGGCGATACATATTTTCCAATCTATAGGCCCATTAATGCTGTCGGGTTGTATATGCCCATCGTTAGATTTAAAGAAGTGCATTATCTAGCGATGGGCTTATACAACCCAACAACATTAATGGACCTATGGCCTGTTAAATATTGGTTGCCCATATTATCCCCATCTTTTCCAATTGATACCTCCATCGTTTAAACAATGAAAATATTTGAGGGTGTCGAATCTGAATGATTGTTATAGGGTGCATCTCGAGCACAAGGATGTGGAGGGAGGCCCCATATCTAGACCCCCTAGTGTGTCATTGAAGTAATCGAGTAAATCTTCTTCCATGAAAGCGAGAGAAAGTCTCGCCCGGATTCAAAAGGAGCTAGGAGTAATGAACCTTGTAGTCTGTAGGCAAGCCTAAGATCTAAACCATTGCAAAAGCCCTAGTGTGCAACTCTTAAGAGGCCAACCATTTTTAGTTATATACTTATTTTATAAATGATTAATTAATTAAATTTCTTATTAATATTAGGAATGGTAGAAAAAAATAAGGTAAATAATCATTTATATATCTTTATTAACATTAGAAAAAAATGAGCAAAAAAACTGAAAAACAAAAAAAGAGAGGAGAAAAAACAATCAAACTAAATTTATAATTAGTAATTGTCGAAAAAGATAAAGTAATTCATCATTTAAAAATCTTTATTAACTTGTCCAAGAAGATAAAAAGAAACAATCAAACTAAATTTATAATAAATTTTGAATTAACTTTATAATCATTAAATTAATTGAATTTAGGCTTATGTGATCGATATCATGAAAATTAAGAAAACTTTGGGCAAAAATCACATTATGAGAGTTTTGTGGAACCATTCAGTGTGGTTCATCGTCATGACAAGATGCCTTGAAAATAACAATAAGAAATATTAAAAATAGTATCAAGAAAGATCCTATTTAATTTGTCGTTAAATTAAATTAGGAATTAAATTGTAATTATAATTTTCATAGTAACTTGTAATAGTTAACTAAGTTAATTTGACTCTCAGTTAATTCGATTTGAGAGTCTATCTAGAGTCATGTAGAGTGGTTCCTGAATTTTAGGGGCCTAGGTTGAGTTCTTTTGAGTTGTACTTATTTAATTCAATTTAATCGAGTTAAATTTAGTTAAACTAGTTCCAACTAATGGAGGGATTAGTGGGAGATCTAGTAGTGGGGTGTAACCTACACTACTCAACTAGTAAACTGAAGATTCACTCATAATTAACTCATGCATGTCATATGAGAGAAAGATGAGAGAAAGACCCGGTTGAGATTGGAGTTCATGGACAATGTACTATCAATTGTAAAATCATCAGTTGAGATTGGAGTTCATGGAAAGTGTATTATCAGTTGTAAAATCATCTAAATTAAACAGATAGTGCATGCAATCAAAATAAAGCCTAAAATAAATCATTCCTTAATTTGAAAACTCACTAATTTTAGCCATTCGAACTGGCTTTAAAAGGAAGAATGAAGGCACACGTTTAATCATTGTTTTGGTGAGCACGAGTTGGTGAGACCAAGCAATAGGAAGCACAAGTTTGTGCGTGGAGCTTGTGAGAGAAAGATGTGCTAAGAGAAGCTTGTGCACACGATGGTAGTGAGATAGATAGAGATAACACAGAGGTTGCTCGGACTTGAGAAAAACATTGTAATCTTCTCATATTTTCTGATTAATGCAATATACAGATAGCAGGGGTTTTTAGTTATGGCTTTCCCCAGAAAATTATTGTGTTATGTGTGAGTGAATTCTTTCTCTTTTATGCTTCACAATTTCATCGATCGTTTATTTTTTCTACTAAAGAGTAGAGTAGATTCAAGTAAATTGTTTTAGCATATTACAATATGCAGTTTGAATCTACAAGGAATTTCTACATGGATTTGTAGAAATTTCTACATGGTATTAAAGCTGAAATCACAATAGAAGAGAGGAATTCGAAATTTTCCTTGCGGATTGATGGAGCTCTAGATTAGGGCAGATCCCTAAGACCCTATGTGAAGACTTCTTAATGGAGCTAGAAGGATGCTAGTGGGAAGATCAATGAGCCAATGTTTAGTGACACAAAAAGGAGTTCTGATAATTGATATTGGTAGATTGAGCAGCAATGAGATATCCCATACGGAGATTGAAGCTCAGAGGGAGTTTAATTTCAGAGGGAGCAACCCTATGGAAGCCAGTATTTGAGGATCTAGGGAGATCAGACTCATTATTACAGTGGTTGTACCAAGAGTGCGAAAGCAGTAGCAACAACAATATGAGTAGATTAGATTTAGCTCATGCATGCAAAGCCTTGAGGAGAACAACAAAGGTTAGAGACTTGGTCGTTGAGAGGGAGTATGAATTACCTCTCAACATGTAGCCTCAAAAGCATCCTAACAAGTTGTGGAGAAATCACAATTGGAGAAGCAGAGAGGAGACCGAGTGGAGACATCCACTCAAACAGAGACCTCTAGTAGGGGGGGATTTCGAGCCAAATGGGTAGAAAGAGAACATGTAGCCATACCTCCTGGTAAGAGGTGGGATGATGTGAAACCTTAGTCCAAGAATTTTAGAAACTGGGCAGGATCCATTGAGGTGTTTTTGTCTCATGAATCATTACCTTGCTATGGGGGCCCACAGTATTGAGTAGTAGGAGGATCAATGTCAGTCATATATTGAGGAAGTGCAGAGAAGAGTTGACAACAGAACATGAGGCTTAGTAGCAAAGTAAAAAATAACACAGTTTTCCTAGTAGACAATTGCATAGACAGTTGATTCAATTTATTTTGTTTGGATGCTTTTTGGTTGCAGATGTTGCACTAACAACAACACTAATGACAAGAGTTGCATACAGAACATTTCAAAGGAATAGAACTAAGATAGAGTTGAATTCCTTTCTTGTTGAGAGGGAATGTTGAAAATAATGAAAAGAAATGTTAAACATATCATCAAGAAAGATCATGATTTAATTTGTCCTTGAATTAAATTAGGAATTAAATTGTAATTCTAATTCTCATAACAACTTGTAATAGTTAACTAAGTTAATTTAACTTAGTTGGCTTAATTCGAGTTGAGAGTATATCTAGAGTTATGTAGAGTGGTTCCAAAATTTTAGGGCCCAGGTTGAGTTATTTTGAGTTGTAATTATTTAATTCAGTTTAACTTAGTTAAATTCACTTAAACTAGTTCCAACTAATGGAGGAATTAGAGTGGTTCCAAAATTTTAGGAGCTCCTAGAGTTATGTAGATTGGTTCCAAAATTTTAGGGGCCAGGTTGAGTTATTTTGAGTTGTAATTATTTAATTCAGCTTAACTTAGTTAAATCCACTTAAACTAGTTCCAACTAACGGAGGAATTAGAGTGGTTCCAAAACTTTAGGAGCTTAGGTTGAGTTATTTTGAGTTGTAATTATTTAATTTAGTTTAACTTAGTTAAATTCACTTAAACTAGTTCCAACTAATGGGGGAATTAGTGGGAGATCCAGTTGTGGGGTGTAACCAACGGTAAGAGCTAACTAGCCTGCCATAGGGAATTAAATGCCTGTATGGAGGCGGGCTCTACCATGGATGTCGAGGGGGGTCATGGGCGCATCCATCCTCCATACATCGTTTATCCGGCAAGAGCATCATTCCTTTTCCGGGAACACGAGACCCACCACCCCCGAGTTGGCACTGGGACCCATTTTCAAACCTGCCCTCGTGCCAAAATACCATTTTCATCATTCGCGCTCCTGTTCGAAGCTGGTCTGCCTCTGCAACCCGTATGGAGGAAACACGGCCTCTGCAACCCGTCTGGAGGAAACACCGCCCGTGCTCACAGTTGCCACCCACCTCGCAGGCAATCCCGGGCGTGAGGTAAATTAAAAATACAGTAACAACTAGCACAAGTTCATCAGCTTTAATTTACAATGCAGAGCCACTAGCGCAGATCAAGAATGCAGATCAGTTCATCCGCTTTAATTTACAATGCAGAGCCACTAGCGCAAATTCTCTACAAATTGTTAAGATTGATATATAGTGAACTTACATAATCTGGTGCATCTCCACTAAAATATTGAGAATCAAGGCTGCCCAGAGTTATTGCTAAAGAAATCGGACAACCTTTGTAAGCACTAGCTTCCTTTGTAATATCATCTAAATTAAACAGATGGTGCATGCAATCAGAATAAGGCCTAAAATAAATAATTCCTTAATTAGAAAACTCACTAATTTTAGCCTTTGGAATTAGCTTTAAAAGGAGGAATGAAGGCACAAATTTAATCATTGTTTTAGTGAGCACAAGTTGGTGAGACCAAGCAATACGAAGTACAAGTTTGTGCGTTGAGCTTGTGAGAGAAAGGTGTGCTAAGTGAAGCTTGTGCACAAGTTGGTAGAGCAAAGCATTGTAATCTTTTCATATTTTATGATTAATGCAATATACAAGTAGCTTGTGAGAGAAAGGTGTGCCAAGTGAAGCTTGTGCACAAGTTGGTAGAGCAAAGCATTGTAATCTTCTCATATTTTATGATTAATGCAATATACAGGTAGCAGGGTTTTTAGTTGTGGCTTTCCCAAATTATTTTTTTATGTGTGATTGAATTCTTTCTCTTTTATGTTTTGTGATTTCATCAATAATTTATTATTTTCGTTGATAACTAGAGTAGATTCAAGTCAATTGTTTTAGCATATTACAATCTACAGTTTAACTAGACCTTGGCATCAAGTTAAATAGATGAAGATAATTTTTTTTGTCCATTATATTCTAACGGTTAGATTAGACTAAATAAATAATATTTTAATACAAAGAAATAGTGGTTAGAATATATGTTAATAATAAATAAGAAAATAATAATCAAAAGTAAATTTTCATAAATGAATATTTAAATATAAGATATATAACATTAGATGTGTATAAAAATAAAATAATATTTGAGTCAAGCTTAAATATCAAAACAATAATTTTAAAAACTTAAAAATTATAAATAATTAAAACTTAAATAAAATATTTCATTAAACCTAAAAGTAAAACACAAAATAAAATAATATAAAATAAACTTAATTGAAACATTTAATATGGAAATGAAAAATAAACTTGCTCAAACTTATAATAGTAAAAAATGATTAATAATAATAAATAAATAAATAAAATAACACATAAATAAATCAAAATAATAAATAATAAATTAATGCTTATTAATAATAAAAGGAAAATACAATAATTAAATTAAAAACATAAATCTTTATTATCAATAAATGTCAACTAATTTTAATAACATATTATATTATAATTATCAAATTAATTGATATTATCATATATTGAAATTTTAACAATGAAATTTTAGAAGTGTATATTTACTCGACTCTCAGAAAGATATTCGAACCACACGTACTCAAACTGCCACGATTTTTATTGTCAATAAAATACAACAAAATTAATAATATAATTATTTATATTTTATTATTTAAATTATATATTATATAATATATATTGAAAATTTTAACCATTAAAATTTTAAAGAAGATATACTCAACGCATACTCATACTCAAAACTTATCAAAGAGGATATGTGTATTCAAACTGTCACGTATCTAGATCATTAAAAAACCGGCTTGTCCACATGGTGGGTGCCTTTGTTCCATGTGGCTGTCAGTATTATCCGCATTGTCAATGTTATCCGCATGACGGAGGATTTGGTTCAGATTAGTACTTCCTATCCAATCCTCAGATACCAGTTGACTCATCAAACACCTCACATGTTTAGCCCGGACTACACGCGGCAGCAGATCCAATGGTAACCGGCAAAGAATGTGGGCCGAAAAGCCGCGGAATATTGTTTTTTTTCTCCGGGTGTCGACCTAAGATTCCGCTGCCTGGAACAGTTCTAGAAGAAAAACTAACTGTCATCACCGTGAGTTGCCGTTACCGACTTTTAAAACGAAAAGTTAACGGGCTTGATCGTCGCTTGCTTACTGTAATCCCGATTGCGCATGTTTCTGAGCCACTTTACGCGGCATAACCCCGTTTATTTGCACGACTTTTATGTTTCTTCTTCCGGGTTCTTTCGCGATGCGCCACGGAAAAGTTCCCGTTATCGCAAGGTGGGCTATCTATATTTATTCATACCATTCATTCGTTTTGGGCATACTTAAACTGTTAAACAGTCGCTTTGGGGATAGTTAAATAGTTTCGAATCTCTTTGATTTACTTATCGGTGGCCTGGTTTTATAATTCGGAGGGTTCTGTGTTCGGATTATGGAGATTATTCCTAATATTCCAGATGAAATTGGTCGAGAGTGCTTGCTCAGAGTATCTTACAAGTCACATGATAAGCTCAAAGCCGTGTGCAGAAGCTGGGAGGCTACGTTGAGTAGCCCGCGATTCTATGAGGACAGAAAGATCTCTGGGAATAGCGAGCAGTTGATATGTTTGATTCAGACCCTTCCTCAAAGGGAGTTTGTTGAAGTTAAGTGGCAGGGCGCCCCTACTTATGGGCTCACTCTGTGTGACCCGCTGCAGGGTACCTGGGATAGACTCCCTTCGATTCCCCAATTTCCCAAAGGGATTCCCCTTTTCTGTCACTGTGTTTGGGTGAATCAGAAATTGGTTATGATCGGGGGATGGCATCCCTCCAACTGGAAGGCGTTGAACTCTGTTTTTATCTATGACTTTGCGTCCGGTACATGGCGCCAGGGAGCCGATATGCTCAGGGTTCGATCCTTTTTCGCCTGCTCTGTTTCCCCCAGTGGGCTTATTTATGTTGCCGGAGGACATGATGACAATAAAAACGCTCTGCGGGTTGCAGAGGCTTATGATGTGGAAGAAGACAAGTGGGAAATTCTGCCCCCAATGAGCCAAGAGCGAGACGAATGCCAGGGAGTCTTTATGGATGGAAAATTCACCGTGATAAGCGGGTATGCCACGGAGTCTCAGGGTCGATTCGAGAAGAGTGCGGAAGTATATGATCCTAGTACAGGTCTTTGGAGCAAATTGGCGAATATGTGGAGCACCGGTGGATGTCCCAGGTCGTGCGTGATGGCGTTCGGGCGTCTGTATTTCTTCCATAAACAACAAGTGATGTCCTATAACAGTAAGGAGAACGTCTGGGAAGTGGTGGCATCTCTTCCTGTAGAGATGCAGATTGTTACTTGCGCAACAGTGTGGCGTGACAAGATATTCGTGAGCGGTTCTGCTTGCAGCGGTGCGGATCAACTGTCTTACATGTTCGACAACTCAGGGAAGTGGGTTCCCATTGAGAGGCCCCAAGACTTTGGGGGATTTGTTCAATCTGCAACATCGGTAGAGATGTGAGCTTATTATGCTCAATGCACATAGTTTTGTAATTATTGGCGTGCAGGGGGGATTATGTGAAAAGAGCACTGTACAGGGTAGGGCATAGGAATTAGTTTCCTGTGTTGGAACAAATAATGCATTTGTGGAATTTCAAGATTGAAAAATAATTCAAAATCTATATATGGCTAAACAATTCTCTTGTTTTGAGGCTCTGAAACCATAAAAATTCTTTTTTTTTATTCAAATCTTTGCAATTTAAAAAATGTAAGTCGAGGGAAATTGTCATTCAAGCCAGAGTAGGAATTTCAAATCTGAAATAATCTTAAATACCCATTAGTTTCTGCAACTACAGCATTGTTTTGACTATTTTAATAAAGAATATCGACGAGAATGGAAATTTTTTAGTGAGAAAATCAAGTAATAACTAGCAATTTACCCTTCAAATACCCATTCCATCCCTGCTCATGCCATCTTTACATCTTCATCTAGATGGTAGACTGTAATCTTCATTGTAGATTTATAAAATGTAAAGACCATTTTAATAAAGAATATTGACTAGAATGGAAATTTTTTAGCTGAGAAAATCAAGTAATAATTAGCAATTTACACTTCAAATACCCATTCCATCCCTGCTCATGCCAACTTTACATCTTCGTCTAGATTGTAGACTTTACATTTTCATCTAAATTGTAGATTTTTAAAGTGTAAAGACCATTTTAATAAAAAATATTGACTAGAATAGAAATTTTTTAACTGAGAAAATCAACTAATAACTAGTAATTTACCCTTCAAATACCCATTCCATCCTTGCTCATGCCATCTTTACATCTAGATTGTAGACTTTACATCTTCATCTAGATTGTAGATTTTTAAAATGTAAAGTATAGGAGTGAGTTGTTTGACTTAGCTATTGTACTTCAGATCTTTGGAATCTTCTGAGATACTCTGTAAAGTAACGAGTACCACAGGCCATTCTACAAATGGCACTTCTAGAGGCCATTCTACATCAGCGGTGAGGAATTAATAGAATTTCTAGATGCACTTACTGTAAATATCCATGCCATCTATTTATCTCCACCTTTCACCGACTGACCCTCTTAGACCGTGGAATTAATAGAATTTCTGGATGCACTTATTGTAAATATCCTTGCCATCTATTTATCTCCACCTTTCACCGACTGACCCTCTCAGACCGAGGAATTAATATAATTTCTGGAGCACTTACTGTAAATATCCATGCCATCTATTTATCTCCACCTTTCACCGACTGACCCTCTCAGACTGAGGAATTAATAGAATTTCTGGATGCACTTACTGTAAATATCCATGCCATCTATTTATCTCCACCTTTCACCGACTGACCCTCTCAGACAGCAGTTTATGAGTATTTTTTTTTCTATCCGTGTGTCAGAGATATGTCATTTTAATGGTGATCTAGCGGAAGTTTGTTTAAAAGGGTTCTGTAAAGATACATAAATTTTTCTTCTTTGGGAAACATGACCTTATAATGTATAAAGCTCTTTGAGTTGGTAAAGTAAAATTGGATCCCTTTTAAATTTCTATTCAATTGTTCAAATTACATACAAACATCTTCACGCAAGTGGAGAAAACCCAAACTGGGAACATGAAAAAAGCAAATGGGAAGATATAAATATGGTAGTGTTTTTTCTAATCGATTATAAATACCAAAATTCCAGAGTTTAGAATCGGTGATAGGTGTAAAATAGTTAAATTAAATATAATAAAGGTTTATTGGTTTATTTTGGTGTGATTGATTTAGAATTTGTAAAATTGTTGAAATCATAAATTTGAGTTGTGAATTCTCTATAAAGTTAACGCTGAAATGGTTTTTCATATTGCTAAATCTATATATACAAGTAAAAACTAATTTTATATGATCAAGATTTAAATAATATTTTTTCTCTAAATTTCAACTAAAACCTCTAAATATATAATGTTTACATAACACCTTAAGTATAAAGCACTTCAAAACTAGAAAGGATGGAAAGTCATTTGGTACCCGTAAATTACAGATAACAGTTAACGAAGGCGTAGTCTATCGATGGGGATTGAGGATGGTCAAAAGTTGCTGGAATCCGGTCAATTTTTTTTAAAATTGGTAGTAGTAGTAGTTTTTGAATCATGTTTTTGATAATAGAAATTGATTCAGCATCATCAAAAATCTCTGAAGCACCCAAAATTTTGAAGTTTAACAACTATAATTTGGATTTACAAAATTCCCCAAATTTTATCAAAATTTTCATAACTTTCAAAATTTCCAAGGTGATTAGACTCCTCTGCAAAATTAGAGTAAATTCCATTGTTTCAAAACCTATATAGTTCGGCGTTAAGGAATCTGGAGAGTTCTAGTACATTCATTGTTTCAATCCATGTGAGATGGGAAAGGAAATAAAAATTGACGTTGTGATGTCGTGCACTCTTGGGCCTTGATTCAAGGACGTGACCCGCGGGTAATGAGTGTCGGTAACGATAAATACCATGGGCTGCAGGGTCCACTGTCCATGTGAAATACGTGGAGCAGCATAGGCATTGGCAATGCTAAAAAGGACGGTAAAGAGAAATACCATGGGAGGCAGGGTCCACCGTCCATGTGAAATACATACCACAGTACGCGCATAGGCAATGCAAAAACGCAAGCAATGACGATAATGTGAACGTTATTCTCCCCCATAAAGATAAGAAAGGATATTTTCACTTTTGTAGATTCTTCCCTCACCCTATGTTTCACTTTTTCCATCAACCTATCCATGATTGGATGAAGGTTCAAATGCAAGTTGGAGTGGGGTGAATAAAGTGCAAGTAAGCTAGAAAAGGAGAGGGTGAATAGAGTTGGAGATGGAAAAAAAGATATCTAGTTAATATTAAATTATTATTATTATTAAATGGTTTTTTTAATAGAGTTAATTTGAAATTTATTCTTTGGAATTATTATATATGGATGGTTATTGTAAATTTTTTGAAATAAATAATGCGGTTTATTTTTACGAAAATGAAAAAATATGATCCAACCAAAGGAATATATAGGAAGGAATCTTAAGAACTAAAGGTTTAAGGGTCAAGATTCTTTAGTTTTTAGGGTTCTTCCCTATTTATTTCTTTGCTTCATTTAGTTGTCTTGAAGATGAGACACGTTGGTGGTAAGTGATAGAGATCCCATTTTTAAAAAACTAGGGTCTTTTTTACTTCTCTGCTTTTCGGAGGAAGTGAAAAGAAGAAGGCAAAGGCGGAGCTAGGGTTCTGAACAGGGAGTTGGTAACCATGGAGGGGCCAGGAGGGGGGAGCTCCACTCCCTCCTACAATCATGTAGTAGCGAACAAAAACAAGGAGGTGGGTTCAAATCGATTCAAGAAACCAGTGGAGGTAGAAATGGAGAAGACAAGAACCAAAAAACTGGAAAGCATCAAAACCCATGAACAGGAAGAGAATCACGAGGAAGTTGGAAGAGAGAAGAGAACATGAGACAACAGTCAGAGAACTGAACACAAGACTACGACAAGACTCCGGAAACCCAGGTCAACCATTAAACCACGGGTTGTCTTAAATGATCCAGCGCTATAGGCACATAGGGATCACATGGGGGCTTACGCGGTCATATGCAAATTTATGGGAATATGGCCAACGGAGAAGGCATTGTACACATGGATAAGAAACCACTGGAAACCAAAGGGAGAAATAAACCTTCATCTTGGGTCCAAGGGTTTCTTCACAGTGGTTTTCACGAACCTAGAGGATAAAGATAGAGTGTTCGAAGGAGGACCATATTTCTATGCTGCTGCAGGCCTCTACATGCGACCATGGGTGATGAATTTTGTCCTGGAGCGAGAAACATTCACATCGGTACCGGTATGGATTAGACTCTATTCCTTACCTTTAGATTATTGACTGCCTGAATCCTTAAAATCCATAGGTAATAAACTAGGTCATTTTTTAAAGATATCAGATGTGACTCTGCGAGGCAAATATACTTCCTTTTCGGGAGCACCTCCAGATGAAATTATTCTAGAAGTATATGAAGAAGAATGAGTGCATGTGATGGACTATGAACATGTCCCATTCAGATGCTGTAAATGTCAAGAACATGGGCACCTCTTCAGAGGCTGCCCAATCAACAAACTAGAGGACAATATAAAAACCAACACAGGAAAAGATTCGGAAGGCTTTACCAAAAGGTGGGACGCAAAGGAAAAATGAGGGGAAAGCACCAAAAGAAAAATAGCGAGGATAAGCAACAAAGTCATAATAATTTCAAAATTTTAGAAGAAGAAGGTGGGAACAATGGAATGGATAAGGCACTGGAGGATAATCTTGCAGAAAAGGAAAAAGATGACAACATGGAGGTCACACATGAGAACAACAAACTAAAGGAGGATATGCATAGCACTATGGAACTTGGTAGGGAGCATGAGATGACCCCAAGTGAAATTGGCACAGAGGACCAGGAGCTACAGGAGATTCTTGAGAGGGAGAATCTTGATCAAGAAAAGTTCCTGGAGTAGGGATCCACCAAGGGTGTTGATTCTCTACCACAAGAGGAGTTTGACAAAGTGCAACAGCTCTTCCTATGGGGATCTCAAGCAAAGGCTGCTAGAGTCAAAAGAAACTATGACAGTTAGGAAAATAGAGGGATAAAACCAATGGAGGTAACATCAGGACACTCGTTCAAGAACCTAGGCAGGAAAAGAGGAAGGAAGAGATAGAATGAGTTGCTGACAGAGTGTGGGAAACTCATGCTTAACTCAGGTAAGATGAAAGATCTTACCAGTTACTCATTTACAAACCTTTCATAATGAAGCTAATAACCTGGAACATTAGGGGTCTAGGAAGTAAAAGAAAACAAAGAAATCTCAGCGATAGAATAAAAGAAGAAAAACCAGATATGGTGTTCATATAGGAAACAAAATGTTCAATAAACAAAATCAGGGAGATACATAGCAAATGGCTTATTAAGTACAAGTATCTAGAAGTTAAAGCAAACAACAAAGTATGAGGGATTCTCACCCTATGGAATCCCCAGAAACTTGGACTCCTGGATGCTGAAGCATCTAGGAACTACCTTTCATTGGTTATCCAACCTTTGGGTGACAAGGAACTCTATATGATCACTATTGTATATGGTCCTCAAAAACTTGAAGATAAACTCTGGCTTCTCAACTCATTAGAGAAGCTGAGAGAAAGACATCCTTCTATGCCCTAGATTCTGGGAGGGGACTTCAACATGATCCGATCTCTTATAGAGAAAAAAGGGGGGACCAGAACACTAGGCAGAGACTCCATCGCCTTCCAGAACTTCCTATACGACATGAGGCTGGTGGATACAAAGACAATAAATGGCACCTTCACCTGGAACAATAAGAGGGGAGGGGCTTCTCAAGTTGCCTCTAAACTAGACAGATTCTTAATATTGGAGGACCTCTTCTCAATGGCCTTGACTAGACTGCTTTAATCCTTCCTTTCGGAGGCTCGGACCACTGGCCTACTAAGCTTGAAGCTTATTTTATAGGCACTCCGAGGAACATACCTTTCAGGTTTGAAAATGTTTGGCTCACCCACCTTGACTTCATCACTAATATTGGAAAGTGGTGGGTGGAAGACATGCCTGTTCAAGGCACGAAGATGTTCCTACTGCAATAGAGACTGAAACACATCAAACTCAGGCTTAAAGAATGGAACAAAAATGAGTTTGGCAATATTTTCAAAGCCAAAATAGAAGCAGAACAAAAACTATAGAAAATTAACCAAATCCTTTATTGAGGAAAGGAAAATGCAAGTTGACTCTCTTCAATAGGAATGGGACAACAAATGCCAATAAGAAGAGATCTTCTGGAGATAGAAATTGAGAGTGCAATGGATTAAAGAAGGGGAAAGAAATACAAGGTTTTTCCACAAGTCAACCATGGATCACAGGGCATATAACAGGATTGTAAAACTCAGAGATCCTCAAGGGAAAGAGCTAAGTACCCACAAAGAAATGGAATATGTTCTGATACAACATTTCCAAAGCAAAGCAAGGGAACCTCTCTTAGACAAATCACAATTTATCAACAGCTTCACACAATACATTCCTAAATTAGTAACCAGGGAGGACAATTACAATCTCAACAAGCCAGTGACTGAAGAGGAGTTCAATGAATTCATCAAAGAGATGCAAAATGGGAAAGCTCTAGGCCCGAATGGGTTCAATGTAGACTTCTTCAAAACATATTGGGACATAGTCAAACAAGATATCCTTGATGTCGTGGAGGATCGAGGAAATCAAAAACAATTTTAAGGGTGCTCAATGCATCTTTTATAGCCTTAATTCCAAAGCAGGAAAAAGCTATGACACTAGATAGATTCAGACCCATAGCCCTATGCAATGGGGTGTACACAATTATTTCTAAAGTAATTGCAAACAGACTCAAGCCCCTTCCTCCAACTCTTATGTCTGAGGAGCAAACTGATTATGTAGAGGGAAGGCAAATTCTCAATAACATCATTCAAGCTCATGAGGTGGTTCATTCTCTCAAGAGCACTAAGCAAGCGGGTATGATAATACAGCTTGACCTGGCGAAAGCTTATGATAAGCTAAGCTGGTCGTATATCAGAGATGTACTAAAAGTGTATGACTTCGACCACAACTAGATAAGATGGGTGATGGCCCTTGTCACCACAGTTAGTTGTTCAATCCTACTTAATGGCTCTCCATCTAGAACTTTTAGGCCTTCGAGAGGCCTCAGACAAGAAGATCCACTCTCCCCCTTCCTATTAATTCTCATGATGGAAGGATTAGGTAAAGAAATCACAATAGCCAAAGCGGAGGGAAGAATCCAGGGTCTCAAACTTACCTTGAATGGAGACACTTTGACTCACCAATGATTTGTGGATGACACCAAGCTGCAGGGTACACCCACGGTCTAGGAAGCTAAATCTTTCAAACAAATCCTGAACGATTTTGCTATGGCTTCTGGGATAGAGGTAAGCCTCACAAAATAAAAAAATTTCTTCTTCAATACTAACATTGCTATTCAGAGAAATCTCTCCAGAATTCTTGGCTTTCAAAGAGATCAACTACCATCCAAATATCTGGGAATACCTCTCACCGGCAAACCTCTGAGTAAGGAAGTTTGGGAGCCAGTGACTAATAAAATACAAGACAAAATCAGAAAATGGACTAGTAGATCTTTGAACTTAGCAGGACAGCTAGTGCTTACAAAGGTTGTCTTGCAAACCATACCCACCTTCATGTTTTCAGCTCTTCCTGCCCCAAAAGGAGTTTTTCAACACATCAGGAACATCCAAAGGGATTTTCTTTGGGGCAAAGGAGAAGAGAAAAAGAAATTGGATTTGGTAGCTTGGGAAAAGCTCTGTAAACCCAAGACCCATGGAGGTTTGGGACTTCATGACCTGGAAACCCTAAGCAAAGTTTTAGGGGCAAAACTTTGGTGGAGATGGATAAAGGAAACAAGAAACCCCTGGGAAAAGCTTTGGAAATAGAAGTATGCAAAGAACTGGCAAGATAGGGATCATATTCGAATGACAAGGCTCATCAAGGGCTCCCACATTTGGAACAATGCTTGGGAGAATAGAGCTATTGTTTAGAAGCACAGTTTCTGGGAGATCAGAGATGGAAACCTGGCCTGGTTTTGGGAGGATAACTGGTAGCAGGAGCCTAACCTATGTAAGGAAGGACTAGACATTCTAAAAAATGACACTGACAATAAAGGTCTGCTCAGGGTAAGCGGCTTTTGGGATCAGACAAGGGACAATGGAAAATGGAGGAAATGGAAAGACCTAGTATACAATGAAGAAACCCCTTTGAAGGCCCAAGCTGAAGCTCTTGCAGTGATCCTAGAACAGAGAAAGATTTTGACTTCAACTTCGTCTGACCAACTAAGATGGGGAAGAAACAACGCAAGCAACTTCAACCTCAAAGAAGCCAAAAGAATTACCATCGGGCTTGACTTTCCTAACCCTAATATGATATGGGAGAACCTATGGCAGAAACCGCACTGGATGAAAATCAAACTGTTCATATGGTTGGTACAGCATAAAAAGGTTCTAACTTGGGAAAATCTAAGAAAAAGAGGTTTAGCTGGTCCATCTAGATGCTAGTTATGTGGTCTACAAGAGGAAACGTTGGATCACCTACTCAACCTCTGCACATATACCTGATGGAATTGGGTAGCCTCAATCTTCAGGCAAACAGATAGGGATGAAAACAATATCACTGGAACTTTTACGAATTGGAGGAAAGACTTCTCAGATAATGAAACAGTTAAGAAATCCTGGACTCTGATACCAGGTTTTTTGATTTGGGATGTATGGAAAGAACGCAACAATATGATTTTCAAGAACAGAACTAGCTCAACTCAGAGCATCATAGCTCAGATTTTAAGACAACTCAAAGAAACTGTGAGCACCCTTTTGAATCAACTCCCTGAGAACCCTCCTCAAAACCAGGATGCTTAGATTCTTGTGCATTTGGGTCTCCAATCAACTGTCCCCTAGGGCATAAGCAAGATCGTAAGACATACAACAAAGGGGAACGAATTTTGGCAACTGCCCCCCCATGGCTTTTTGAAATTTTATATAGATGGAGCCTCTAAGGGAAACCCTGGGGTTGCTGGTTATGAAGTCATAAGAGATGAGCAGGGAAACATAAAAGTAGTCTTTCATAGTCATTTGGGTAACGCCACAAATAACATGGCGGAACTCATGGCCTTAGAGCAATGCCTAGAAATCTTGGTCAAACACAATTTACACAATACCATCTAGAGGCAGACTTTGAACTGACAATTAATTCGATCAAAAAGAAAAGGAATGGCACAACACCAGAAAAAGTTTCAAACCACTAGCAGTTATTGCAGGTTTACCAACGCATACAATCCCATCTAAGAACCCTAAGGGCACTCAGATTTGTTCATGTGCACAGAACTGCCAACAAATTAGCGGATCGTCTGGTGAATGAGGGTGTTCTCTACACAAAAGATAACATAAGCTAAGTTTGGGAGTTGATACCCTTAGGAAATTTTTGTGAGGACTGTCACAGACAGGCGATCGCAGATAGGGAGTATTTTTAATGGATGAAAGACAAGTAGCAAACAGACCAATGGATTCAATAGGAAGCAAACCAAAGATAGGGAGGAAGCAAGGGGTAATTAGTGAGTAGGTTGAAAGGAAGATTACCATCGATGGCAGCGAGCGCCAGAATCCGACGGATTTCGAGTGGAAAGCTGCATGATGGATACCCCATAAAACAGAACCGAAATGTTATAGAATGGCAGTTTAGGCCACCCATTGGGTCCGATTGGAATATTAGTGAGTGTGTATGTTGCTGGCCCGAAATCGACTCTGAACCATTAGATCAGCAAGAGCCAGATCACACGGGAGTCGGGCCATGAAACTACCCGAGGGTTAATACTTAATTCGGACCCAAAATTTCATAGTAGGTTGTTTTAATTTCTCATCGAGTCCGAAAAGATTTTAAGCAGTGGGCTTGTTGGCTCACCCAAAATCTGTTTAAACCGTCGGATCTCCATAGGTATTATGGGCCTTTGTTTTATGCGGGCACACATTTATGTGGGCCTTTGGTTTATGCAGCCATTGGTCAGTGTGGGCCCTTGTTACTGAGGGAAGTTCAAGGTTTAGCGAATCTGAAAGAACCTTAGTTCTTTTCATTTCTCTTTCGGGTTAGGAAGAAAGGAAGGTTTTCTAATGCTTTGGTAATGTATGCATCTTCCCTTTTGTGGTTTGTCTGAGTCAGGTACGGGGTTGTGTCTAAGTCAAGTATGGGGCTCTTGGCTCCATTTTGCAAAGTGTACATTATGTATTTTTTTGTTTCTTGATTAGTGGAAGGCTTTACTCTTACTGGATCAAAAAAAAAAAAGATGTGACATGTTGGTTGGTTCGAAATGTTGGCAATAACAATTTATATGTGATAGATCTGAAAAATGAATTTCAAATTATTTAATTTGTATTAATAAAATTTAAAATATTTTAATTTTAAATTTATTTGATATAAGTTTATTGATCACAAATTTATGAATAAGTATGAATTCAAGTGGGAGAAGCTCAACCGTTCGTAGGACCAATAGGGTTTACTTGCATTTTTTTTGCAATCCAGATCAGACCATGTTAACTTGTTACTATGTACAAAGGTTGGCTTTCTTTGGCCTCTCATCACTTCTTTATTGTGTTTCTTATCTTTCTCCTCTTCAACTTTGCTTTATGCCTTCTCCTTTTGTAGTTTAATTCTATAGTGTCGCATAATTTCTCCTACAATTGCCAACACACAATCGAAGAGGATCTAGTGGATTACTCTACTGCACCATGTCATGGAAAAATATCTCAAGCTCAGTTAGAATACAATATTTTAAATGGCACAATAGACTCCTTGATTCTAGCATCGATCCTCAACAAATCTCCTGGGAGGTCTTTGCATTCTTTGGTGGAACATTGATTGGGATCACATCAAACCATGGAGCCAAAAAAACTAGAGAGAAGTAGCTCGAAGCCCAAGTCTGACTCTCATTTACACACCATTAAGATCCCTTCCATGTCTCCCTCTCTCATTTCTTCTGATGGGCCTCCTTTGCCTTGTACCCATGTTTCTTTATCCCATGCAAATAGTTATGACCAAGTGTTGAAGGGATTGTCCCTAGGAAAGCTAAAAAATTTCATGGCATTTAACCAAATCCTCTATGGTCTCCATGGTGGAAGGATATGATATAAACTTGGAAACAATTCCACAAATTCTTGGAAAAGCCTTAGTAGCAGCACAAGGAAATTACCCTCTATCAGAGGTTTTTGCGGAAGCCGCTATAAAAATAGCCCAAAAATCCGTTTGTAGCAAAGGTCACTGGTGGAGTTGGGTGGGCGGATGTTTTAGCGAATGTTTTTTAATAGCGCATCTCTAATATACTAACGCATTGGTGCATTACTATACAGATACACATTGGTTCCTAATAGCATATGGTGCATCATGATAGATTTATTTTTTATAAAAGTAATTGTGCACTAAGTACAAAAAGTGCACTTGTGCGTATATTACTCGATAGCACCATAAAAGGGTTAAATTTAAAAAATTGTCGGTCGTAAAATTCATTTTTCGTAGTTTGGTGCTATACTCTGACAACGACCCAATGTTAAACCAATACACTGACACCTTGATGCATACATAATATAGTGCATCACTGTGGAGTTTTTAACTTAAAAATAACGATGTACTTATTATATTATAAGCATCAGTGTTGTTCACTAAACTAAAAGCCCTAATTCTTAATAGAGAGTGGTGCTCTATCGAAGCATTATTTTTTATACAAATAAAAACAATGGTGTGCCACCTTTATATGACAAACTGGTGCTTACACTACTTGATAGCACTAAACAAAGGTTAAATGTAAAAATTTTGGTCATAAAATTATTTTCACCATTTCGGTGCTATATTCCAATGAAGCATCGATGTTGTTCATGTATTGAAACTCTCGAATGCGTACCTACCAAGGCACCAATGCTTATACGACTCAATATAACTAGGCAAAGATTAAATTTGAAAAATGCTGGTCCTAAAATTCTTTTCACCATTTCGGTGCTATATTCCCATGACACATCAATTTTGTTCATGTATTCAAGTGCACTGGTGCATACTTACCAGGTTTTTAATTAAAAAAAATGGTGCACTTAGAAACAGTACACATCGGTGTTGTTACAAGAATGTGTCGAAACAGGGGTTAAATAAAAAAGACCTTTCGGCTGTAAATTTCATTTTTACCATTTGTAGTGTTGTAGAGCTCTCAAGCACCACTGTTACTTTTGCCTCACTCAAGTGCCCTGTCGTCAATGCTTCTCTTGCTCACCATCCTTCTGTCTCGTGCTCAGTGCGTGGCTTTCGAATTATCTCAAATGGTGGTCAAATTTGTTTTTTTATTTACGTGTCAACTATGCCTCCTCGATGAGAAAATGTCTAGGTAATGTTTATGTTTCTCTCTAATTTAAAATATTATAATTGCAAATTAGGTCCAAGAATACATTGTTTTTTATTTATCTTTCTTGTGTAGTGCATTTGACAGGTTCAGCTTGCACTGGTAGCAGTGCACCATGTAAATTTATAGGGTGCACCGCAATCCAGTGCGTGAAATTTAAGCACCGTTGTGTTGTCAGTGCATTTGGTAAATTAAAACACACTGATAGAAAAACTATAATTTTGACATTGGTGCATATGGTAAAAGTTACTCTCGGTGCATTTATATTTACCAAATACACCACACGCATAACATTAGAAAATATAGCTCGGTGCATTCGATAACTTGAACCTTCTATTTCGGTGTGAAAAGGTTATACTTACGCACCAATTCACAATGTTGTTTTGAGACACTGCATTGAAAAAAAAAATAACAAATGTGTTTGTAAGTATGCGAACCAAAAGCAGTGCATCATATGGATGTATGCACCATGGATGGTGCTTTCATGTTTGGTGGTGCACCGATTTCGGCGCAAATTTTTTTTTTGGCGCATTATGGATGTTTTTTTTTTTAATTGAAAGTTATATGTCCATATTTATAAACGCATTTTTCATTTAATAAAAAAACATTATGTTTTATGATGAGGTTGATGTATTTTATATGTCAATAATGTAATAGAGACATTAACAAAGGGAGCAGGAGCAAGGGAAGGATCAAATGGCAGACGAATACAATATGGTCAAACCATGGGAGGCATAACAGAGGGAGGAAGAATTATACCCTCACCCTATTAGCGCAGTGACTTGAGTGCTCTTGAGGAATGCAGGTCTTCTTAAGTACTATGAGAAGGCTACATCCATGAAGGCACATTCTGGACTGTTAGCACCACTGATTTGTCGGTGGGATGTCCACCAACAATCTTTCCTTGTCGGTCTTGCCGCGTGGTATAGGCCCTCTAAGGAGGACATATATTTTATCATTAAACTATCCAAGAGATGGGAGGATTTTCTCCAGTTCCCTGATATCCCCCCTGGTGTTGCACTGGAGTGTCATCTTGTCAACTCTCAGAGATATGTTGGGGATCATGTAGTGTGCACAATAGGTTTTTAGGTGTTTGGTGGACAACTGCAACTTGCTTCTTTTGATGCATAGGAGGTTAGGTGCCTCTCATTATTAGTGAGTACCATTGCACACTATACTAGTGATGGGAAACACATTAGTTGCTCTTTTTTTTTTATGTCAATTCTTTGGTGTAGAGGCCATGATGTATCAGATAATGGCACCATTTTTTTTGTGGCACTTTTGGAGGGATTTAGATAGATGTCGTTCTATGATTCATGGGAGGGCGAACTTCCCTTTTACTTCAGAGATTTTTTGTTTATTTTTGGAGAGGTTTCTAGAGACGAGGCCTACTTTTGACCGTCACCCTCCTAGGAGGTGTAAATTCACATGTGAGGCGAGATGATGCCTAAGAGGGGCTTTCCGGAGTATTCGACCAAGATTTATGCTGAGGCATTAGGGCTAATGGCCAGTGAGGCCGACCACATGTTTATCTTGGTGTCATGTTGATATGTGGGGATGGATTGGAGATAGTGTCCCAACGTCCTCCTCACACCAGATGAGCCTGCGGATGATAGAGGTAATATTTATGTTTTCTTTAAATTAATCTAGCTTCATTTTATTGTCTTAATTAATTAAAATACAATTTATTCTAGCATGTTATTTAACTTTTTTTATTAAATTGTTTAATGAAATTGTCTAATTATTGTTGTGTACTATATATTTTGTAGGCATTGGTAATTTTGTTGGGGACAAGCCTCCTCCCACATCATAGGGAGATGCATAGATGGGTGAGGCCCCAGAGGGTGAGGCACATACTCAGATGCAAAGAGGCGTGGGAATGTGGGCGCATAGGGTTGGTGTCAGATTCAGAATGGAGTACTGTGATTGACTCTTTAGAATTTTGGTTGAGGAGGAAGTTTGCCCTACATGGGCTTGAGACATTAGCGCAAAATCCTGGGCTCTTGGATCTCTTGAGGGATTGTCCATGTGATATGATGAGTCTTATGTGTCATATCATTTGAGATACCATGCTACTGGCAGCAAGGAGAGATGTGCATGTAGCAGATACGTCACATGAGTCTTCACCTAGTGTTACCCCATGAGATCATTACGATGAGGGTGGTGATGCTTCTGCTAGTACTACCCGATTTAGTCATGGTCAGGGTGTCAGTGATCCTTTTGGTAGTACTCCACATCCTCATCATACACCTCATGATCACCTGGTACTGATGACGGTGCCTCATGTTTCTCCTGAGAGATAAGACCAACCACCTTCTCCTCCAGCTCATAGTTTGATTATTGAGGCAGTACTTGACTACTAGGCTATCAGTATTATGTCTATTTTAACATATATTTTATACCATTTATTTGACTTGATGTAGTTAATTGACTTGTTTGTGTGTATATATATATATGTGTGTGTGTGTGTGTGGAAAATCTGATGTAGGTTAACCCGATAATGAAATATAAATCAAAGCAGAATACTATAACTTACTTCTACTATCAATTTGCGGAAGCTTAAAGATTGAGTTGAACAATATAACCAAAAGAAAAAGAATCAATGGCACAATACACATGAAAATACTTTGGGGAAAGCCTCAGCTAAAAACCCCACTCTATTGTATTATCATACATGGTGGAAATACATAGGAACTATACAAAGCCTTAACTCTCATAGCTAGCCAGCTCTCAGTACAATCCTCACAGATGCTCATAGGCAATCTTGGTTTCTCTCCATCCTTCTTCTCTACCCTCCAAGCTCCTATTTCCTTGCGTTGTTCCTTGTGGATGATTCTCCTATTACCAAGTGGAAAACCATCCTTCAAAACTGCGCAATCCTCAAGGATAAATCCTTGACTGCATGCACGATTTTTCTCCGTGAGAAAACACATGCAACTGATAGTACACTATCTTTGAACATTTATCTCAACTGGGTCTTTCTCAGAATAGACATGCATGAATTTTTGATGAGGGAATCTTCATTTAACTAGAGTAGCACTAGTTGAGTGCATTAATGCATCAACTGACTATTTACTCACTATTAGTTCCTCAAACAATTTGGAACTCATTTAACTGGACTTAACTCAGTAAACTGAGTTAACTAATTACAACTCAAATAAAACTCAATCTTATCTCCTTAATTTAAGGGATAACTCTTGCATGACTTCAGAAATACTTCTAACTTGAATTTCTCCAACTAATTAA